>RJWJ010009658.1:0-49348 GCA_004363605.1 Indri indri | reverse complement strand
TTTTTTTTTTTTTTAAACATCAGTCCATTACATCTTTTTATGTTCCATCTTCCCCAAATTCTGGTTGTAGGGTTTGAAGAATTCGCCCCCCATCTATGCACCTGTAAATCCGGAGATAATATTTGTAATTATAGGACACACACGTGACGTAGTTTCAATCCTTCTTCACTTTCTTCTCTGAGTTCTTCATTAATGCAAAATTCATTATATGCTTTTAATTTCACCCGGGTGAAGCTAACTTGTTGCTAGCTCCCTTTCTCCGTAGCGGTTTTGGAGGGTGCCCGTGTTGACACACAAAACCAGCTCGGCCTTTCTAGCCCCTGAAACTAAGAGACTGAATTCTCAATGTCATGTGGTCAATTTTTGACACTTACAGAAATTAAGTTCTGCTGAGTATACTCTTCTCTTTTCTAGGACTAGGTTATTTTTTTTAATTTTTTTTTTTTCTCTAGGTGTTTGGAAAAAAAAGCAACTCTTCCTGTCTGACACTTTCCTCTCTCCTGGCGAAGGCACGCGATTCCGCCAGTTGATCTTCAATTAACCTCCCGCAGTCTGCGTCTGACTCGATGGCTTAGCAGGACTCGTGATCTTGAACTTTTACAGGGGTTAGACTGTTCTGAGCCATAACCGTATATTCTAAATACAGTTAAAACGTTCTGCGCGGCCACTGCAGGTTCAAATATCAACACAATTTTCATGCTCCTATCACATGATCAATGGAAGTTTTGAAGCAGAATGTGAGCCCAGTTCTGGGAGATGTGGATTTGGCACCAGTGGTACTTGTGGGTGGCTGCGCCCCTCAGACGGACCCTGCAGCATTCGGAGCCTGCTCAGCAGGCAGGGGCGGGAGACCTGGCGAGCAGGAGGAGTTTCTGTGCCTGGCGAGGGTGGCAATGCCAGGGTGGCCGTGGCCACAGGACATTGCCTGAGTAGAATTAATAAAAATGAGGTTGATGCTGAGAACGACCCACCAAAAAAAAAAAAAAAAAAAGTTGCAGAATCCACCAAATGGCAACAAGTATTTATAGGCACCCCCCCCCCATTGTTGGGGAGATTTTTTTATGGCTAAGCACGTTCATATCGTTCTTTGTTTTGAAGCTCAGGTTTTGCAGCGATAGCTTGTGGAAGCAGTGAGCGACGGGGTGGGTCAGCCACGCCCTGAGGAGGGAAGCTCAGGGAAGTAGGGAGGCTTTGCGTCGCCGGGCACGGTTGCTTTCTTACCAACGATTCCAGGTTTTCTGTTTACTGCTCTACCTTTTCCTGTAAAACCATCACAGTGTGACTTTTAAAAGCACGTCATGTTTATGACTTGAAAGGGAAGAAGAAGGAAGGAGGAAGGAAGGAGAGGGCTGGGGAGGGAAGAGCCCTCTGTGGGCAGCTGATAAATCGATACGACCTCCCTGACATCTCTGGGCTGTTGATGACTTACAGCTATTCCTGCCATCTCTGAAGCTGGGAGCGGCCATGTGACCTGCTTTGCCGATTCAATGTGAGAAAACACGAGATGCCACTTTCAAAGGGTCCCTTTAAGAGCCAAGGAAGCGTTTCCACATTCCTTTTCTCTCCCTGCTTAACAATGGAAAGCACGCCGTGAGCCAGTCCTCAGCCAGGTCTCCTGAGTGTGTCTCCATGAACCCACAGGCCAGGGACAGGCCATGTGGAAGAGAAAAGCACCTCTGTCGTGCGGGTCCCCTGAGACCCGGGGTCTTTGTTACCGCAGCTAACTTCCCGCATGGTGACTGATACATCTCACTCGTTCCTTCCAGAACAGATGCTGCCCCTCGTTCCCATCTGTGTCTCACACCTGGGGTTTTGATGATGCTCTGAACAAGGTAGCATCCAACGAGACTCAGAATTCAGCTTATCAAACGTGCCACTCCGGTTTCACGAGTTCCCATCACACACAGGACGCAGCCCCATTGTGCAGACTTTCTCGATCTTTGAAATGAACATTACCTGTGCCTGAAAGACATTTTCCCTCATTCTGGAATTCGAGAGATGGGCAAGTATTAGCCCAGGAGCCTGCAGAGACCTCATGTGGTGCGTGTGTTCTGTGGTCTGTTCTTTTGATGACGTTTTCTTAAAGTGCACTCGGGCATTACGGAAGCAATGAAACCTGGAGTGTTTCCATTCTAGGCTCCTGGGAAAATTTTGGGATTTCCTGTTCCAAGACTGGACATGTTTTCAGCATTTCCACCTTCCTCCCAGATTCTGCACGCTTTGTTCGATGGCTCATAGTGTTTTCCTGGTATTCTTGTGCACACAGTAATTTCAAAAAATATTATTAATAGCAATTTGGAAAAATGGGGGGAAAGAAGAAATATAAGATATATTTATGATCATTTGAGTGAAATTATTTCATTGTTAAAAATTAAATTAGTATTCTTGTGTAATTTATGCTAAATTCATCACATCTAGACTTCTACTACCTGTTTGACCAAACAACAAAGTTTAAGACTTGTCTTTTATTCCGGATACATTGTCTATCACATTCTACCTGGCTGGGCACAGGTGGTCCGTGACTCAATTTTTGGAAGTGTCATTTATACCATGTACAGTTCTGTGCTATTTGGGACAACTTTATCAGGTGATTATAAACGTAATTGCTCTGTAATTCAGCTCTGGTGCAACGTGGAATTTCTGTGCACAGTAACCGAGGTGGAGAGTAGGCTGATGGTGGCGCTACCCCAGGGAAGACAAAATGCTCCGCGGGCGTTAGGAGGGCGCCCGACACAAATGCAGCGTTTGTTTAACTACAGGGGCAGGAGTAGCAATGCTACAATTATGCTGAGAGCTGGAGAAGTATTATTAAAATCTTTTAAAACAGCCGATCTCCTCGCCCTCTGGATGCTTGCTTTGTCCTTTCAGAAATTGTCTGTGTCAGAGTTACGAGCTTTGGCTGTGGCAGCGAGTCCGGGGCCAGGTGCTGTTGGGAAAATGATAGAATCTGGCAACTGTTGGCTGGAATCTAGCGCATTTGGCCCAACTGATTTCTCAGAGGAAAAAATAAAGCTCCTCTAATTCTGTGTTCACCACCATCCATCTCCATGGCCGTGCCACGCGGCGTCCGTACCTGGTGCACATGTGTTATTTGTGGTTGTTCTGTAGTGTTCTATTTTGTGTGTGTGATTTTTGCTTTGGGAATGTCTTTTGTTTGCTTTTTCTGTTTGACACACATGATTTTATAATGTAGGTAATAAAGGACGACTTGCCTGTATTTTGAAAATGGCATTTACTATAACATAGAGTGAGTATCTTCTGAAGTGTCACTGGAATGAGTATAAATGTAACCCAGTCCCCTTTCTTTCTGCCTAGTGCTAGAAATACCACCTTTTTGAGAATCTCTCAGAGTGAATATCAGAAGTAGAATAAATCTTCCAGCATAGAGCCTGTGTGTATGTTATATATATACTATGCAATAACTCGAAACTCCTTAAATTAAAACTTGTCACCGTTGGTCAAATAAAATTGTTTAAGTTAATATGGAGGATTTATTTTTTATTTTGTTTTTTACTGTGGATCAGGTCCATTCTGAAATAAGGCTCTTTTCATATTTCTCTTTTATTTGATCCCTTTAGGCAATAATACCTTGTGTTTTTGCATCAATGAGATTCAAGGATAATTTATTTTTAATAACACTGAGAAACAGGTCAATATTGCCATATATTTGGCTGGATTTCTACATTGATAGGAAGGAAATTTTATTGCACTAAATCAATATAATTAGTTTTAGATGAAAAGAAGGAATAATGGAATATATGTATGTATACATACACATATATAGACTTTATATATAAATATCTTTTTATTTGCAATTTTTCTTTTAAATTTTAATTTACCCAAGAAGTACACATTCTGGGGTCATATTTTATTAGCTTTGTAGTTTTCTTAGACTAAATGAGGATTTCTGATCATCATCAAAAACCTTAATCACATCATAAAATATCACAGAAAATCAATATATGAATGCTGCCCTAAGCTATTTCTAGACATCACAAATTTTTATGTCTCATATTAATATCATTAAAAAGTAGTTTTAAGCTGTGATAATAATAAGATTAACACCTATTATTTTAACTTTTTAAAACTATATTTTTCCCTTAATATTTTATGTATGGTCTCTGAGACATTTAAGGACAATGAAGTTTTGACCTCAAAATGAGCTAAAAATTATAAATGCATTTGACTTTTTTGTCATGTACAGTCATGACTATAAGTTCAACATCTTAAAGTATAAGGTATCAAAATGATATAGTTTCTAATAATCTGTTTATTTTTTTTTCTCACAAGGAACAAATAGCATTAAGATTTTGGAATTTAGCAAGGCAAGTAAGTACAGGTGTTTTAACCCCTCACTTTCCTGAGATAATATTTCATCTGTGTGGGGTCTTATCTTTCTGACACCTGACCAGGTCCCTGGTAAAGCGAGGGCCCTGACTTAGCCGTCAGCCGGGAGAGCAGCGCGATTCCACCTGGGCAGGTGTTCGTGGACGGCCCATTGCAAAACAAGACTTCACTAGATTGGCAAGTTTAAGGAGGGATTGAAGTCCTGCCTCTTTTCCCTGAGGAACGACATTGATTTCCATAAAACAATGTGTAGGAACTTTTTGGAGTGAGTTTCATTCTGGTGGACAGACCGTGAGATCACAGTAGAACCAGAAGGCACAGTCTGTTCAGTCTCTTCTCAGAATTCCTTTTAGGATTTCGTTAATTCAATTAAAATGTCATAAATTCATAAAATGTCATAATCTGGAACTCAGAAAACTTACTGAACAACAATCAAGTGTGATCTCGTTATTTGAACCTCACTGCGTGTGTGCATGTATACATACACACGCTTTACATACAAACTATGTACATGCGTTGTACACACACCCTTCATACACACGGAAACATTAAAATGCTGAAAGAGTCGCAAACACGCACACCTGTCTTTTACTCGCTCTGTTCTAAAGAGGACTTTGTTTTCACAACGTCTTTGTGTCTCTATACTTCTAACTAATACATCCCTACATAGGTAACCGTGTATTTTAGTTTCTGCCTGTTGTCTTACATCTTTTCTGGTTTTGAATTTGCTCCATTTAAAAAAAAATTAACAAAGTGCTGCTTTAAATTTTCGTTAATATAAAGCAGGTGGGTGCCGTAGGTTTCCACTTGCCAACTCCAGTTTCTGCTGTGAAGAGAGACACCACTCTCATTGGTTCTATTCGAAAAGTCATCAGTGGTGGTCACTCCCTCCTTCCCTGGGTCCTTTGGTGACACAGTGCCGCTAACCCCGCACTCGGGTGCAGCAGGCAGAGGGCTCCGTAAGGAAGGAAGAGAGCGCCAACCACACCGGGCTGGTGCAAGATGCACCTTCGGGTCCCAGGTCGTGGGAGCCCTTGTGGGCAGTATTTGGGCGGCAGCCACGCTTGCTGGTCGCACGTGGGCTCGATCTGTGGGCAGCTGTGAAATGCACCCAGCGGGTCGCAGGAAACCAGGAAGCTGCGGGTTAGCTGCTCTTAAACAGGGGGGCAAGGAAGCTTCGCTCGTCTTGCCGCAACGTGCGAGTGGAATGATCTGACATTCCCCACGCAGCAGCAGCAGCATCCGTTACACGGTTTAAACCTACAATGATTTATTCAATAAGCCCTTTAGGCAGCAATGAGCTAAAAAATGAAAGCATATATTTAGTGAAAAATTAAGCACCAAATTTCCTTTCTTCAAAAGAAAAAAAACCCCACGAAGGTAAATACGTACCCTGCACAGCTGCGTGCACGCGTCCCCCATCCTGGTGACCACAGCGGGCTCTGGAGACACTTTTCCGCTGTTGCCTTGAGAGCTCTGTATTCCAAGATGGCAACTGAACCAATGCCCTGCAGAGTCCGTCGGTGACTTCTCATCCTGCAGGTTAGCCCCTCGCGTTGCGGGGCTTCTTCCAGCCAGCTAACGGCCCCCTGATGTGGTCCCGAGGACTGCCGGTGCCTCCTGCTAATCTCTCCCTGGTTCTCTGGGTGCCTGGTGACCACCGACCTCCACTGAAGACCTGCGACGCACACCCTGGGCCGACGGCTCCTCCGCTGGCGCATCCTGCCCTCAGCCTGAGCCAGGGCTTAATCCCGTCCAGCTCTGCTTGTATCACAAAGTGCCTTGTATTTTCCATGCATTTATTTCCACGGGATTTCATGAAGGTCGGGGGAATAGTCTTGGGTTTCGTGGATTGCTGTGTCATGAATTGGAATCCTACTTATTAATAGATTTTTAAAATTTAAAATGGTTGGGTACAGCTCACATGCAGAAAGGTGCAAAAGTCTTCATTGTCAAGCTCGCCGAACTGTCTGGGGGTCCCCTGGAGCAGCCGCACCCAGGTCTGTCGAGGTCATTTCAAAGCCCCAGGGGGCTCCTTCATGCCCCTCAAGTAGGTTAATAGTCCCCAGAGGAAACCGCTCTTTGCTTTGTGCAGCAAGGCAGCGACAGTAATTTCCTATTAATTTCCATCTGTCGTTTGCTAGGGCTGCTTCTTGGGGCTACAGTTCTCTGGAACTTTTGGCAGATCAAGCGTTCCCCGCAGCCAACGGTGTCCCTTGGGCGGGACGCGGGTCCCTGTGGGAAGCTGGAGCCCACGGCAGGGCTGGCACCGAGCGGTCAGAGGCATATGGGCAGAGCCAGCAGGGCCGGGTCCGCCCGCGCAGCGCCAGGGCCCAGCCTTGCCCTATATTGTATCCACTGTCTCGTTGCTGATCCTTGGAAGAGGCGGAAAGTTATAATTACTTTTTAAAAAGACAACAAAGGATGAGTGACACCCACGGAGGGCTCGAACCCCTGAGAGGGTGCCATGGAAGTGGCACCTCTTCTGCTTGGTGTTGTCTAAAACCCCGTCCCGCACGTCTGACCGTGAGACACCGCCAGACACATTTCCACCGGGGGCCATCCCTCAAATGCCCTCTCGGTCCCTCTCAGAACTGTCAAGGTTATCAAAAACAAGGAAAGTCACAGCCAAGAGGAGCTAAGGAAACGTCACGTGCGATCGTGATGGGATCCCAGGGCAGCAAAGGACACGAGGGAAGATGTAAGGATATCTGGCTAAAGTGTGGGCTCTGCTCAGTATTGGCGTCTCGGTATGGGTCCATCCGTTGTGAGGACGTCCCTTACTCACGAAAGACGCTAGTAAGAGGAGAGGGTGGGTGCTGGGTATACGGGACTCTCTGTGACACCTTCGCAATTTTTATGAAATCTGAAACTGTTATAAAAGTGAATCACACTCAAAAATAAATAAAAATGAGCAAACTTACTCACTGGATTTACAAGTGATTTTATAATTCTGACCTAGGCGTGTGTTTGCCTTTTGTCATCCACAACCAGGACTTTGGAGACCGAGAGTATAATAATTGCACCTTTTGGGCAATATGTTTTCTTTACATTTGTAAATAATTTGTATAGACCACATTTATGGAACTTATATTTAAAAATTATTCCTCAATGCTCTTTCATAAATTTTATTTTGCATTCAGTAATTGAGTTCTGTGTTTCTGAGAAGATGTATTCAACACCACCCAAGTAACAGTCACTTTGTTTCCAGTGACAAAGTTTCCACTTCAAAGCCAGGTCAAATATTTGGTGCCAAACGCTCCTGCTAAATGCGTCTCCTCATTACACCTCGTATTCTAAACAATGGCTAAAGGGGTCGAGTTTCAAATTTATAAGACGGAGATGCATTCTTACTCTTTTTTTTTCTGAGAAATTTTTTTCCCACAAAAAGTGATTTGCTTTTACTTCTATACAATGAAAAGCTTTGCTTTTCCTCAAAAAGCGCATTGTCAGAACTTCTCAATAGTACGATTGTTTGTTTGTTTGTTTTGCCTTTGGCAGCTCATGAATGGTGGCAGCTGAGTGACTTAGAAAGTTGTGCTCTTGAGAATTCAAAGGACGCGCCCAGAGGTGCAGACGGAAGGACAATACGCCAGGGAAGGAAGAAACCTCCTTGAAGAATAAATTAACTCCAGGCCCTTTGTCTACAAATAGCTACAAGCTCCGTTGTGTGGCATTACAGGATAGGAACGTCGCGGTTCATGTTAGATGTGGGCCAAAGCTACACTCACATTTCCTTTTCTGGAAGCGCTTTGCTTTGCTTTAAATTATTAACAGAGGAGAAAAGACACATCTGCCGCTAAATTGGCGAGGGGTGGGGGGGGGAATACAAACATTGATTGGGATTCAGGCAGTCCTGGGTTTGAATCCTAATTCTGCTGTTAATTAGAGACGCCCCTTTGAAACAGTTTACTAAATCCCTGAGCCAAAGTTTCCTTATCTGTGAAATAAGGATGATGACACTGAGTCATGCAAAGCCCTTGTGAGAATTACAGATAATATATGTAGTGAGCATGTTTCCTAAGGAGCACATACTCGGTCACTGTTTTTAGTGGTATTTGCTGACTTTGTTCTGCTAATGTTCTATTTTCTTTTGGGGGAAAGATATGTATGAACATATTGTGTGATTTCTGGTATAATCCTCTGACTAGATGAGCTAAGGAAACAGAACGTCTACCCGCCCTCCAGGGCAGGCATGTGCGTCCAAACCTGGCCGGTCCCAGACTGCCCTTCATTTCTCCTTCTTGTTCCTCAGCTTCCGTCAAACCCGTGAGTCCCCTAGTATTGCTGACAAATACCTCCCCATTTATGGCGGGGTGGAAAGCTCATTGGGTGCTCACGGCGCGGGTGGAGAAAGATTTCTCATACAGAGACTGAGACGTAAAAATAAAATTTATTTTATCCTTGAGAAGAACAGAGAGATTGGGGACTGGAGGGCAGAGAGCAGAGAGACGGTGGCACCCCGAAGAAAGAGAGGGAGGTGCCAGCAGCCAGGCCAGGTGGCCTCCTGCTTTTATGGGGACGAAGAAAAATGGTAATTGTTGTGGAGTAATTAGCAGGCAGTCGGGAGACGTAAACTTGTCCCTCTTTCTTGTTTCTTCTGTTCCAGAGACGCGGTTATCTCTGGGATGTACTCGGGTGCATCACAGGGGATGTGATTTTGCCCCAGGGCTATGGTTTTGGCAGGAAAGGAAGACCTGGGTCTACCCCCCTGCCGTGGGTCAGGGAGGACCGACTTGGAAAGACGGGGCTGTAAGGGGAGTAACCTCGGATGTCCTTCCAAGGGATATAAGAAAGAAAAAGTCAACTGCCTTCTTTGACCCATTTTTCTTGTCTTTCTAGCCTGGGAGGCACCCACTGAACACCTCGTCTAAAGCAATCGTCAGTCCCCGCGGGAGAAATAACCCTCCTGTCGGAGACATCAATGCTTCTCAGAGCATCATCTGGAGAGGCCTCCAGGGACATAAAAACCCAGTTTGAAAGTAGAAACAAAAATGTCAGAGTTATTATATCGTCAGAGAGGAAGAACAATGCACTGTCAGATGAATTTTATTAAACCTTTGCTGTCAACTTCGTAAAAACATATGCAGGCGGTTCTGAAAATATATTTAGGGTCGATGCCTGATATTTCAGTCCAAATAAAATGCTATAGCATCCATCCAACATACTTATATAGGTTTAAATCAAGGAATCTTGTGTAATATTCATAATTCAATATAATGAAAAGAAAGATGTTGCCAAACTCTTCACGTTGCTTACTTTTTTAAGTTGTCTTCATGAAGGAATATTCACACTGTACAAGATTTGGAATATGCAAGAGGATCGGAATGGTGAAATAATTGCAAAGGATGCATAATTACAAATTATTGAGAAGTGTGTGCTAATACCGGAATCATCCAGCCGAAGTAATGTCAGGAGAAATGACAGATGTTGCTTCCCATAAAAGTTATTGTTTATTGTGGTTCCACAGTCATAGCAAGTGGCGCAAAAGTGAAAGCTGCTAAAAAGTAGTCACGGTGCCTCCAAGCAGTGCCAAAGGGTTATTTTAAATTATAATTGTTCATGATACTGTATTCACCATGCTCCTTTTTTCATTTACCTTTAATGACTTGCTGGTTCATTAATGGTCCCAAAGCGCGGCTCCAGTTCTCCTAACAGTGCAGAGATTCCTCCTATTCAAATTTTTTGCCTCTGTGGCGATAAAGATACTCCTTTAACTAAATATTTTTCCAATACTTCCTACCCATGCACAGTTCTTTCTGTTATTATTTTTATTTAACCTTTATAAAAATAAATGTTAATATTCATTTTGGCATTTTGCGGGGGGATGTTCGTAAAACTTTTCACAATTAGTTTATTGATAAGTCTAATAATATTATGATGTTTCCTAGGAAACATCTTTCCATTTATAGAATAAATCTGACATAATTTTGGTGGGAGTCTCCATTCTTATTTGTTAAGATTTATAATCTTAAGTGATACAGTATCTTTATTTTTTAAAATCAGGTTCTGAAACCAGTACTGTATTTGTTTTCTGAAACAGTTTCAACCTCTGCTTATTTTGAGATTGAGCAAAGAACACATTTTTGCCTTGAAACTTTGCAGTTTTGTCGATTAAGTAACTGAAACTGAGGATTTAGATAGTTTGCAAGTCTATATTCCTAATTGGTTGATTAAATAAGTGTTTGCTTCTGGTCGCAATTTCTAACTCTAGCATTAGTGTTAATAACTACCTAGATATAGGCTCCATTCATTGGCATTTGAACTCTCACATGCTGGGCCGTGGAAAGCTAATGGATATGCCTTAAAGAATCAATCTCTGAATTCTGCTTTTGACATATCCCAACCATTCATTTTTAGTGGTATGACCTCCCCCCACATGCAAAGGCAGTCTCAATGGTACCAACTTTTTAGATAATATTTGACAACTTTGCTTTGCGAGGTCTTTTAAACAAATGCTTCCTTACTTAAGAAATAATCCATGGAAATGTTTTCCAATTGTGTTTATAATTTTAAATGTGAATGAGATTACTTTTCATATTTTATCTGTGCCTTTTTCATTTAGGCCTTTGTTTTTATAATTCACGTTTTTTCATTAGACAGCTTTGGGGGCACTGAGAGGAGATTAAGGAGCGTTTGCTGAAGTTAAGTTAGCCCGAGTAAGAAAGTAGACAGTGGCAATCACAAGCCAGGAGTGGGGTCTGAATTTGGCTGAGATGTTAATTCTTGCAAAGCTGTCTTTGTGAGCATGGGCAAGACGTTTAGCATCTCTTGCTTCAAATTCATCTTCTGTTAAATGGGGATATTCATCTTCCAGAATTGTAGAGAAGCATAAATGAGATAATAAACATAAAACCCTTGGAATAGTGCCTGGCCCCAAAGCCAATAAATAAACCTTGGCTATTATTACCTTCTAAGACAATTATTTGAAATGTGATGAAATTTGAAAAACAATCGAAGATATGAGAATCTGCTGCTCAGGCAATGATACGACAAAAGGCTTCAGAAACCATATTTTTTCTGGAAAATAAAGCTGCTCATGCAGAACCACTGGAATGTTAAAAAGTTTTCAGCATTCGAGGTAAATTAAGGACAAATATGTGGATATTAAAATCTCAAGAAAATGCCTGCGAAAACAAATTGTTGGGTTTTTTTCCATTACGTTCACTGAGTTGGAACTTCTGCTCTCATGATTGAAAATAAACTCATTTCCTTACACAATACTTCTCTTCGGAGCCAGGAATTGTGAAAAACAAATGACTCAGGTTTTAGTTAATCTTATAAGCAAATTTTATAAAGTAACTTCTAAAGGAAAGCAAATTTCCTGTGAGATAAACATACGGTTGTATTTGCAAGAGGAAATGTAGCCCACTGTTCAAGAATACGCTGTCAGTGTTTTCCCAGGTGCTTGAAAACGCTTTATTGGATTTTAAGCTAATACTACATAGTGATAATAATACTTGCAGAATAACTCCTCTTAATCAGTTAGACCAGAAATTCTAATGCGTTTTTGAAAGCGTAAAGGTGGAACTCAGGTCATCTCTATCAGGTGTTGACTTCAGGTAGCAGGTAAGTGGGAAGGACTGATTGCAACTTTGCTGGTGTTTGACCCGGTCACTAAGGAACCAGCGCTGGGAGGTGGTACGGTATCTGCCGGCCGCTGCTGGACTCCTAGGTCCTGGTTGTTGTCCTCTGTCATCGCCTCCTTTGCAAGCCCTCTCACGTGGCAGCTTAAATGTCTGAATTACAGCATTTGAGGATTTTGACCTCTGCTCCTAACCTTGTCTTGACATCCTAATTTAGATATACTGGTTCCCGATTTGCTTCCTTTGATGTATTTGCTATTTTCAAATCCTGATCTCAACAATGCCTTCTCCAAGCAACCTTTTTACTAATTTCTTCTATTGCATGAAAAGTTGCTTAGTAGGCAGAGTCATAAATATAATTAGCATAGAAATTGTCTAGAGATTTTGAATAATGTTTAAACTCCTCTGGTCATATTCACAATGGGTATGATGTTTGTAGTCATAAAAATGGAAGTGAATCTTTAAGTTGCTTTTTCACTAGGTGGGATTTAGATACTCCGTGTCTTTTACAGTTTGCTGTAGATGCATTGTTTTACTTGTTTGCAAATGTGTCAAGTCCCAAACTGTACCGGGTCTGAGATTTTACCCTGCTTGCTAACGAGTTAGCCTACTGCAATTTCCTACACTTATTCTGACAGAAGACAGGAGACCCCGGGGTCAGAGACAGGAATTGTGTATCACTCACAGCAAAGAGCAGCAGCCGAAACAGTCGCCTGCATTGGTTTCCCATGTCCCTGTTCCCACAAGGCGATGTGCTTAGGGCACCATGTTTTCCTGTGGGTGCAGTGGACTGTGCCACGGGAACCCTGAGGTCAGGATGCCCTGAGTTCCGTTAGACTGTGGTCATATCCACCCGGCCACTCCTGCTGGGAGAGACAACTTGTTACCCTGGAGTCTAAGCCAACTGCCTCCCTGGAAGAGGGAGAGGATCTCTAGTTTCATCCCCCTGGGGTTCTCCCCCAAAGGACGCATAACCTAAATGTCTCAGAGGGATGCAGGATCTCCGGTTTTCGAGGTGTATGTGTTGTTCAGATAAGCCTTTGCCCAGAAGGTCTCACCCAGACAGGCATGGAAGATCCATGACAATTGTCTCTCTACATGATGGGTCCCAGTCATTGTTTCTGTAACTTTTTGCTCTTGCCATCAAGTAAAAATTATCCAAACTGCACAAATGTTCCAGCAGAGGTGTCACCTGGTCTGGAGAATGGGGTTTCATAGAGAGGAGGAGGAAAATGCCACAACATGCTGGGGCATGCACAGCCTTGGGGGGGCATCACCACATTGTGGGCAGCCAGGGAGGTGGGCAGAGAGGAGGGGATGGGTAAATTCACACATAACGGGTGTGCTGTGCGCTGTCTGGGGGTTGGGCACACCTGTAGCTCTGACTCGGGCGGCACAAAGGCAATATATGCAACCAAGAGTTTACACCCCTGTAATATTCTGGAAAAAAAAAAAAAGAGAGAGAGATTCTTTTTGCTACATCTGATGATGCATGTTGATGTTAATTAAGTGGAAGAGTTAATAGATTTTGCAAAGTACCACATTAAAATTAAGTGTTTACTGGAGCACGCTGGAACTTTGTTTCTTTTTTCTTTCTTTCTTTTTTTTTTTGGATACAAGAAACCAGAGAGTTGCATTGTGATAGAGAGCAAATACACAAGAGGCACAGAAGTAAGGGTGTCTTTTAGATGGCACACGTTACAGGGGTAATTATATCGTGGTTATTGCTGGCCTATTTTGAGTTATTCTGAGTTGTCAAAATTAATCTGTTCGAGAGTCTGCTGAAGTTAAAACTTCATAAATGTCCTTTGAGGGGAAAAGTTTGAGATTCAAGGATGCCTTGGGAGCATGATTAGGGTACACACTTGAGCACGATACTATCTCCTGTCTCCCAGATTAATGTGCCGGAATCAAAGAGGTTATTTTAAAAACATTATTGTGTGTGAGTAGCGATTGCTAATGACTTCAGCAGACGAAGCTATACATGTTTAATGAAGTATGTTTGAAGCTTTTGTCAATTATTTAGTTATTCATTGCCACATATGGGATGTTGTTGCTCACTGCAGAAGAAAAAAAGTGAAAAACTATAGCAAGACAGCTCTTGAGAAGCAGAATAATAACACAGTTTGAGGGAAAAGCAGGCAGTTTTTAAATAAAATTTCTACATCTGCATTGATCTTGTCCAAAAGTAGAGAATATAAAGTTATGTTAAATCATCTTTACACAATCAAATGGAAGCAAAAAGTAGAAAATTATTTGACTCATAAAAAGGTTATAAATGGATAATCAAAGGAAGAAAACTGGGCTTGTGGTCTGTTATCTCTAATGTAAAAATAAGTATATTTTTATAAAACATGTGGTTTTAAGAGATCATAAAACCAATCATTTTTTACCAACACTGTGTATACTATACTCACTGCCTTTTTAACAGGAAGAAGGACAGCTGATGGAAGTTTTGGATTAAGAAATAAAAACTTAATACAAGAACAAACATTGAATCCCTTTAAACCACCCTGTTTACCCAACGGACCCAACCCAGAGGTCTGAGAAAAACAAATGCTCATTTTTGTATACCACTGACATTTTGGGGTTGTTTGTTATACAGCAAGCACACGCTGATGCAAATCATGTGAACTTTAAAACTAGGTCAGTTAACTTTGTGTCTCTTAACTATCTGATTCCTCTGCACATAGCACGTCTACACAGCCTCACCTTCCACACGGAAGTGTTTGCAAAGAGTGGGGAGCCCTGTGTGGGTGCCTGCATAGACTGAGAGAAAAGACGGTGACTCATCTTCCTACATCCAGCACAGACACATCTCTTCTGGGGCATCCGGAGTGTTCTGGAAGGAATAAATGTGGGCTCCCATCCGGTGTCATAATTTCACGTAAGCAAACAAAGCATAGAGAAGGAAAAGGGAATTTGCGCACGTTAAGGAAACTGTCCTTCACATTTACTGCTCTTTGAGAAGCTCTGGGATGAACACTGCCCACAGCCTCTGGCTAGACACCTGCTGCAGAAACGCCACTTCTGTAATTAACTGGAGACACTGATTTCGACAAAAGTGTACACAGATAGTATTTTCTTGAAAACAGGAAGAAGAAGTGCAATTCCCCGGCGGGTGCTAATTTTCTATTCCTGACCCTGCAGCCTGCTAATCCTTGCCGGGAAAGCCTGGATCCTCACTTAATTTTGTCGAAGGGCAGACAAATTATTCCCGGATCAGCTAATGGCGGCAGACTATATTTGACAGGAGCCACCTGATGGGATCAGAGGCTCCAAGCGTGTTTTCAAGTTAAACTTTAAAAACCTCTCCCAGCTGGAATCTTCCCTCCCACCCAGAGCAGTCTGGCCAACACGGGGCTGCGAGGAGCCCTCCGGACTCAATCGGATGGAGCTTTTTAATTACTGAGGTCGCCCCGCCCTCTCGCTTAATGACCAAGACAAAGCGTCGCTCAGAGCCCCGTGGTAGCTGCTGAGCCCTCTGAACAGGCACTTCCCGGGCAGCGACTGCCTCCTGCCACACGAAACCTCACGCTCGCCTCTCAGAGATGAAGACAGAGATGAAAAGTTTGGAGAAACGAATCTGTCATGTTAAGATAACATCCCCCCGGGCAGTGGATAAACTGAGATTCCTCTTTCTGCTCAAATCTGTTCAATGAGCTACTGAAAATGTGGCTGATGTGGTGGGTTTTCAATTTCAATTCACCTCCCCCAAATACAGAGAATGACATGAAAGCACAAAAGGCCCCTCGCTGAGAAAGCGGGACGATCATCACACACTGACGCTCCTGTCATTAGTGGCCACCAATTACGCGGAGAAACATTTCCACTGACAGAAATGCAGTTCCTCTCAGAGCAAGTTGGTATTTGTTTAGTGTGAGCTACGTGACATTCATACTTTCGGGTTCCAAATAAAACAATTACAAAAGGAACAAAATATAATCCAAGTCTTGAGAAACCAAGGATTAAAGATCGAACAGATAGGTCTATTATCTTAAATCACTACATGTTTTCGAAAATATATACTTTGCCAAAAAAATAAAATATGGCCAAAACCTTAAAAAGAATTGAAAGAAAATTTACTTGACTTTGGGTTTATCCCTCCAACCGACCACCCATTTGGGTGATGGCATCAATATTGCCGAAAACCGACGGCACCGCTGCTTGGCAAATGAGTAGACGAATAGATCAATGGAACAGCACAGAGGGCCCGGAGACAGAGCCACACAGATACGTCAATTGATCTTTGACGGAGGAGTTCAAGGCAGTTCAATGGAGAAACAACAGCTTGATTATTTTAGCTTCACAGCAGGTCTCGAACCTGGACAGTGCGCGTCCTCCAAGTTGCTCTTTTCATCACGGTGTCAGCCACGTCAGGCCTCTTGTCTTCTCCACATCAGCTCAGGGTCGCCTTGTCAGTAGCCACGAATAGCTGGCTGGGATTTTGATCAATTGTGTTAAATATATAGATAAAGTTGCAAGAAATTAATATCTTAGTAACGTTGACTTCCTGTCCGCGAACGGAGAACATATCTCCATTTATTTGTGTCTCTCTCCCCTCCCCTCCCCCCCACCATCTCATCGTGGTCTATAATGTGTATGTTTTGTTTCGGTCCCAGCAGTGTCCATGGGTCCTTGCTCTGGGTGCACTGGACATCCGTGTGCATGCTGCCCATGTCCCCTTGAACCGACCTCTCAGCTGCGACCCCAGCTGACACACCGGAGCCCCGTGTGGAGCAGTGCCCGAGGGGCCCAGTGACCATGGTGACATGCCTCCTGCCACGTGTCTTTCAGTGACGAGTGGTCCTCCTACTCCAGGTAAATGGCAGTTCCGTGTGGTGTTTCCCACACTCCAAAGGCTTTGGACACAGGCTGAGGCCTCGGGCAAGAGGACAAACCCGTCTCTGGACGCGGCCTATTTCCATCTGAAGTGTTTCTCACCCTCTTCCCCGGGGGAAGGGGTCTATGGTGGCACCGAGTCACCCCCAAGGGGACAATTCCACAGGAAGAGCCACGTGTGGGTCTCTGCTGCTGGAAGTTTGGGCGTTGGGTCGCAGAGGCAGATGGGCCGCCCCGGTGAGTGAGAGCGGATGCCGTGACCCAGGAGTGGTCCCCTCCCTGTCCACGGCAGCTGTGATGTGCGGGGGTCGTGGCAGCACCACGTGACAGTGATGGAGGCTGGCTCACACCTGCTGGTCGAGACGTTTGTGTCCTTTGTGGTTTGACGCTGTCCATGATAGATGCTGTCCCTGGTGCCGGTGCTGGCTATCGAGACCCTCAAAGTCAGCGCCCACGGCCACGTCCACGCACCTGCCTGGATTCCTGGCCTCCTGTGCGCTGGTCTTGCTTCTTCCTGGGCCTTGGTCTGTGGTCAGACCACTCACACTGACTGCTCGTGTGTATATATTCTGTCCAGTAGCCCCTGTGTTTCCAGGACAGCAGGATGCTCAAAACTCCGCCAGCGCGAAGATTCCTCCCTGCAGTCTCTCAGCATCTCCTGCAGGTCGGGGCACAGGACAGCCGCTGTCCGCGCTCAGCTCGCACCAGATGCCAAAGTACTTGGTCCGGCGACCACACTCAGGCCTTTTTCTCCTGTGTCAGACATTTGTCTTGGGTTCTCTGTGCAGCCGCAGGTGTGGGCCGAGTGAGGCAAGGCGGCACAGTGCTGGGCGTCGGGCGTGGCTGGCACACACGTAGGACACCTGCTGCGGTTCTGGCCCTGTCGGTGCCTGGCCCTGGCCCCACCACTGTGCTCTTGTGATGGATCCGTACACCTGGCCACGTGGGGGGCAATGCTGGCCGAGTGACCCCCTGGAGATGTAGAGTCAGGTGCTCTGGTGCATGGACGCCCGGGAGCTCACCGGGAGCCGTTTTCTGCAAGGTGCAATTCTCCGCGGCGGAGGGCAGGGCCTCCCTCCGGAGCCTGTGGTCTGTGCTGCGGTCACTGTATTGGAGCTTCTTCGTGGCACCTCTGGCCGAGTTTTGCTCTGATGTGGCTGTGGTTACAGGCCGGGCAGGAGGCATGTTGGGGGCAGATCCAGGTGGAAGTGTGAGTTGTCTTATCCGGAAAAGGCTCCTTTTCTTCCAGAACTCTGAGGCCCTCAGGGGTTGTAGGATCCCCAGATGGCTGCGTACAGCAGCGACCTGAGCTCTAGTAGCTCGGGGAGGCAGGGGACTGGAACGTGAGGAAAAACGGACCCTTTGTTTTCCTAAGTCTGAATTGGAGGCGTTTCTGTCGTCGTTTGCTTTGTTTTGTTTTGTTCGTTTAGGCAGCCGGTGTGCCCTGCCTTACGCATTAATAAAATCTCCATCCTGCAGAAGATACTCAATCGAGGTTTGCTGAGAGCCTGTATAAACAAATGAATAGGAGAGAACCTCTGTGCCACTGTTTATATAAAGAAGTGCATAATTGCATATTTGGTCTTCCTTAGAAAATTATCAGCAAGACTTATGTTTACCCTCCGCTCACCTCCTTTTATGATCATATATTCTAAAAATTATAATTCCTTTTGGTACTCATAAAGGAGTATTTCCAAAATGAAGCAGAAAGCAGGGCCGACTCGGCAGCGTGGTGTTGGGCTGTGTTTGCCAAGCCCGCAGCGTAAAAGCAGTATGTGATTGCACAGCATTTTTATTATGTCACTAAAAATATTGTTCATCACAGAGAATTTCACATTTCCCCATGTCTGAAATTAAAGAACCTGGAGGCTGGTTTCAATGTGATAAGAAAAATCCATGTTCTCCGACATTCATCTTTATATTTAATTAACTGAAAAGCTATAATGCGATCACTTTGTCATATTTCTTTTCAATGTTCTGCTCAATCTGTATTATGTGCGTGCATGTGTGTGTGCGCACTTTTATGATGATGTTCTAGAATATAAGATTATAGAAACGCATCCTCGTTTGGGAGCTCTGCGGTGAAGCTATATCCACACCACCAGCTGGCCAGCAGCTGACCTTACCCAAGGCTTCTCCGCCACGGCGCCAGGCGATTTCTCACTGTTGCATGAAGAGTGAATAAATTTGTCAGGGCATGGTGCTGCTCTGAACTTTTCGGTGCATTTATGTTCTGATGTTCTTGAAACTGCAGCCGACTTAGATCTTCATCCATTTCCAACGATCGAATTAAAGTTGTTATTTAAAGATTTGAGCATTTTTATGGCCGATCGAAATGTTTAGAATAGTTATTTCCCCTTTCTTAAAAAATTATATTATTTGTTAGGTAGACGAGTGTTTGCTTCTTTTTCAGGAGATTCACAAAACTGTGTGTCTGCAGAGACGGATCCGGGGGAAAATCACTAAAACGCTAACTCATTACAAAATCTACAAATATACAATTCCCACCAGGAACGGCATGTTCACGACACTTGAGTTGTTAACACTCGCTTTCAAAGACAGGTTTTCTTTTTCCTTGCACTTGTGCTGATAAACTCCATGCATTCTTATGCGTTAAAATATAAATGTCTAAAGTATGCCGTAGAAATGTTCTTGAAAATTAATGCCCTTGGTTATCACTTCATGAAGACTAATTCTTACTGCTGATTCTCAGGATAACATTCTTATATTTGTTATTATAGATTAATTTAAGACTATATGAAAATACTCTGCATTTGTTAAATATATATTAAATTTATATTTTTATATAAACATGAAAATAGACTTATTAACTTTTTATGCAACAGTGAGAAATCATCTGAAATCCTGGAGAAAAGAGAAAAATATATTTTTAATAAGACTATAGATTTATTCTTATATTTCCTGAGTATTGTAAAATTTTGGCTTATTTTCTAGTGAGGTCTATTTTGTTTTTTTTACTGAGAACAGGTAGTATCATTTACGCAGATAACAGAACCCTTTTTATAATCTTCCCCAAACAAAGGCATCTTTGTTATTAAATATCTCTAAGAAGTTCAATATTAAAAGACATAATGCTAAAATGAATATAATGTTTTAGTACATAAAAGTGGATTTGGACAGGATCACAAAACAGATTTTTTGGTTTTATAATAATGTTCAAAATCATGATTTGATGAATAAAATGTCCATCCTCTCTCACAGTGCTACAACATGCTCCAGCTAGCCAGTTTGAATCCCAAGATGCCCAAATCACTCATATTTATCTCATTCACATCCCCAAATGTCAAATGCAGAGGACAGAAATCTCCAGAAATGCTCGAGGGTCTCTGGCATCTTGCTGTTTCTGTTTTTGCCAAATGGTCTGAAACTGTGACTGAGGGAGTTAAAACCGTCTGTGCGGTAGGGTAATGACTGCACCATCAAACAGTCAAGAACGCCCAAGTGGCTACTAAACTGGGTTCAACAGATCAGTCTCGACTCCGAGACCCGTGACCCGGCCACGCCGCAGTGCGGCCGCCGTTCCTGCACATGTGACTTCCGCTCCAGTCAAATTGCATTGTGTTCTGTTATCAAGCACGATCCAACAGCTTCCCTCATGAGATGCTGTCACTGCCTCTCTGCCTGAAACACCCTCAGCACTGTTCTGCCCTCGGTCCAATGGGGATGTCACGATCCTCGAAGTTCCTCTAGTGACGGCTGCCCCAGGTCCCTCCGTCCTGGACGATCTGCTTCCCTGGAACACGCACAGTTCTGTGACCTGGATGTTAAACACAGACTGCTGGGGCCGCTCCCAGGATGTCCAGTGCTGTAGGTCTGGTGTTTGTTTGCCTTTCTAGCAAGTTCTGGAGCTATGGGTTCAAGACCACACGTTGAGAACTCCTGATCTCAGTGCCTGTCAGTTCCACATGCAGAACTCACCTTTTTGAGCACTTACAGTGTTGTATTGAAGGCATCTATCCCTAAACCTCTGCCATGGACTGAACGTTTGTGCCTCCCCAAAGTTTATAGGTTGAAACCTCACCCCCAATATGATGGTATTTGGAGGTGACTGGCACCTTTGGGAGATGATTAGGTCCTGAGATGGAGACTGCATTAGGGATCGTGCCTTATAAAAAGAGGAAGGGACACAAAACCTGACATACACCGTACAAGAGGACTGACATCGGCAAAGTGGGAAGACACCCGACACCGGCTCTGCAGGCAGCTTGGTCTTGGGCTTCCCAGCCTCCAGAACTGCGGAAAATACATGATTGTTGTTTAAGTTACCCAATTCCTGGCATTAATAATTTGTTACAATAGTCAAAACTGACCAAGACCACTTCTCTCCTTGACTGTACTGTGAACATCTTCAGGGCGGGCACCGTCTGTCGTAACACCGGACACCAGGCAGTGCCTGGCATGTGGGCTCATGTGAGGATGGCAAACGACGCGGAAAGAAGTTTGGAACAGGAGTAGCTAGCAATCGTCCTTGGGAATATCACCTCAACAATTTTAGAGGAACAATAACTAAGGTGGAAACACACTTGTCTGGGGAATTACGATGTGTTCTAATGAAGATCAGACTCACTTAGAAAATTTAAAAGAAAAATAGAAGCAAGATAATTAAGGGTACATTAGGTGTTTATGTGGAAACAACACACAGAGAAGCCATCAGTGTGTGGCAAAGGTACATTTGAGTAATTTAGATGGCTAATTTCATAGACTGGAAGATCTAAGCTTTTTTTCCTTTTCCTCTTGACCAAAATTAACTGATTTCTTGTGCTCCAAAGACTCAACAAAATAATGCATTAATATTTAATAATTATTATTGTTATATTTATCGTGAGCATGATCAACTTTGTTTTGTTTTCTCTCTTGGAGTTCGGAAGCCAGTTGTTGTTAAACGGTTAAAAGGGACTGGAGTTAAATGAAGAGGTGGGAGATGGAAACGCTGCAGAATTTTACCTGCTGTTCCAAAAGCTGCAGGGCTTGCCAGGCCCAGAGCAGACGCTCTTCGGGGTGTCCATGGGGAAGATGATTCTGGTACGGGCCACACCCACTCTGGCAGTGTAGAGAGATTTCTTTCCACCCTTCATTTGGGGAAAGTAAACCACAGCATGCTGCAAAGAATTGAGCTTATTATCTGCAAACACCATTTCAAAATAAGTGACCAGCCCTGTAGCGTCGTTAAATACACGCAACTGGAAGACCGAGCTCACAATCTAGGAGAGCGGCTTGGGATATATTATACTGCCTCATTATTTTATTTTATGGCTAAAGACATAACTCGCATTATGTCTGAGTGAACAATGAGCATCAAACCCTGACAAAATTACCTCATTTCTTTCTTATGCTTCCTCAATATAGGCAAAGGCATTGAGAACTCTAATTTATTCTGACCCAGAAATTGCTCTGTGGCGCATTTCTGTAGGCTCTCGTGTGTGTGAAACAGGAAGCCATTCAGCATAGGATTGTTTTCTTTTCTTATTTTTTTTCAAATTATTGTTTATTGTTCCAAAAGTTAAAACGAAGTCAAATTAGCTATTATTGTCAACTTTCCCCCAAAATAACACTGTCCCCTCGGATTAATGCTGTTCTCTAATGTCTAGGAATGAGAACAACTAACATGCTGTTAACAATCAAAGAAACAACTATGAGATATGTGTACCTGAGTCGTGTAAATCGATCCGGCCTTTCTGGATTTGCTCTGAGGCACACGGCGTTTAAATTACAGGCTATAGCAGAGAAGGGTCTGCGTTACCCTGCAGGGTTGAGGGGAGGGGAGACCCCGGGGCTGGAGGTGTGACCGTTAGTGACGGCACAGGTTGCTTTTCTTTATTGTCCGCACCTGCGCGGTGGTCTCTATTCATGAAGCGCTTGGCCCCTGCGTCGGAACTCCTCATTGAGCATTTCTCAACGCACAAAATCCCTGGTTTTCTAATTCCTACATCAAAATGCCTCAATAATCGATTGTCGAGCAAAGGAAGCCAGCCACACGCAGTACATGTGATGCCTGGTGTGCAGAGTCCAAAGCAGGTGGGTCTACCCTACGGAGAGGTCGCCAGTGGGACGGGTCCTATCAGCTGGGATGGGGGCCCGGGGAGGCTGCGAGGATGCTGGAAGTTTCTTACACCTTGGTCATTGGTGGTTATAGACGTGTGTACATTGGTAAAAATGCACTGAGAAGCACACTTAAAATCTGTGCTCTTCACTGTATGATTGTATGTTATACCTAGGAAATAAAAACAAAATACGTTTAAATAAGAAGTAAAAAAAGACTGGTTTGAGAATAAACAGTTTATAACCCCACGCACACACTTCCTAACCCCCAGGCACGCACACGAGGACGGGGGACAGAGGCCACCTGCCAATCTCCATCTGCTCCTCCTGAACTAACCCAAACCTTCCTACGTCTCCCACGCGCCACACGGAGATGACACGCCCCTTCCCACTGCCGCTCTCAAACCACGCTCCTGCGGATCGTGCATTTCCAAGAGCCAGACGGAGGGTACCTGCTGCACTGAACATTCCGTGGAGGATTTTTCCTTCATTCTATACTTTGGTCTTCTCATAAAGTCTCCTCAAGTCTCTATGATCTGCCCTCATCATTCTTTCATTGGACTTTAGCAAAGATGCTGTTGGTGAGCAAATAGCCATTTCTCGTTAGAGAAGAACGTGTGAACTGCTGGTCCCATAGCCTTTGACAGCTCCCGTCCTTATGGGCAAATGTGTGAGTTGTGTGTGGATGGTGGCCAAGATGTGATGACAAGCAGATAGTGTACAGTGCTCTTTGGAGACTGTAAAGTTCTAGAAGTTCTTCACAGTCTAGCTTCTCCAGCACCTGAGCAGCTGGAGACCTTCAGCCCCAGGACACGGCTGCATTCTACCCAGCGGGGACAGGGACCAAGGTGGGTGTGTGTCTGGAACCAGAGCAAAGCAGGCGTGTTTCACTCTTTCCACCAGGCTGTCCTCGCCACCCCCAGCCCTCCCCAGTGAAGCGCAGAGGCCCGGCCTGGCTGCCCTCCGAGGCGGGGTCTCACCCTGGGTCTGGCGACCACCAACGTAGAAGAGTGAGTACATCTGGGCACCCTCACTCAGGGCTCACTGGGGTTGAGTTGTTTAACGTAGAGGAAAAAGGAAAAAAAGACGAACCTGGACAGGTTAGGGTCGGGGTTAGAGAGCCACTCCTGGGCACCTCTGGTGTGTCAGCAAAGCCTGGGGGGACATTTTATCTTGGTGACACTTAGTAAGTATTTATAGATAACAAGCCAAAAAAAGAAATAGATGGCTGATTAAAAAACCAAAGCCTGCTGTTGGAAAAAGGAGCTTTGAGATTTTACAAACCATTTTTCAATTTTGGGTCTAGGCGAGTGAAAACCCAGATGAAAGATCCATCCCGAGGTGGCTTCGCAGTGGCGGCCGCCCTCTCTTCCGAGGGGAGCCGGGTATCAACTCCGCGCTCCGACAGCACCCAGCCCGGCTCTCCGGCGCTGTCAGATAATCCTCTCCTTCCCGGGCTCTGTGGGCCGAGTCGCCCACCTTTCATCTCCCCTCAGCTCCCACCGTCCGCATCTCCCTCCGCTATCTGAGGATGGGAGAAAGGAGTTTGTGGAGTGACACCGAGCGGCTGTCTGAGCTTCCTGTCTCCGGACGCCGGTTTGGCCCTTGAAGATAGCAGTGCCACCCCGGGGGAGACACAGCCGCCACGCGGGCCAGCCCACGTCCGACTTTCTGGAATGGAAAGTTTGCAACCACTTTGGTAAATGTCACTTAGATATCTCAGCCGGATAGCTGAGTTCTCTGTCTTGTTTCCCTGTGGAGACTCGTTAAGGAAACTTTTTGAAGAGTTAGTTTCTATTCTTCAGTGATTTCCAAATTCCCAGGAGCCACACATCGTCCTGGGGCGCACCTTCCTCCCCGTGGAGGACAGATTTTTCTCATGGTGGAGACAGGAAAGGGTGTCTGTTAGGGCTCCATGCCTTTTCTGCCGTGGGCTTTCGGGTCCCTCCCCAGATTTCCAGCCAGGGGCAGCGTCCCCAGTGTTCTTCCAATCCTGTTGAGATTCCCTGGTTTCGGCTGAGGACAGATGCGACATGTCAGCACCGAGAGGCCCCACCCTGTCCTGCCAGGGCACCCCCATCTCCCGACTTTCCAACCATCCCGTGTGACTGTTCCTCACTGTGGCCAGAAGAGCCAGGGTCCCCGTCTTGGCTCACTTCTCCCTGCGGGCACTGGTCTCTTCCTCGATTGGAAGCAGATCGGTTGTTTTCCAACTTCAGTGCTTGAGTGAGTTCAAGAAGGGCCACAAACCTATCGCTCAGCACTTTTTCATTGCGAGTCTGGGAGGGATGCTCTTTCCAGCTCTCTGCATCCCTGAGCAGAAACTGGGAGCCATCTGTCCCCTTTTGGTGTCTCAAAAATCTTAATTTCTTCACTGTAAAAAGATCTTGAAAGAATTTATCATAAATAATAAAAAAACAGTAAAAGTAATATTAATTTCAAAGTTGATAATGACAGTATAAATGACTACTCAATATCTATTTAGCATTTTTTTTTGGCTAGACACTGTGCAAGGTGCTTTAAAATGACACAGTAAGATAGATGACATTATTAATTTAAAAAAATTTTTCCAACTCACAAAATTAAGGCTCAAGGTTTTAATTTCACCAAGTCACAAAACCTAAATAAAATGTATAGTACTATAAAGTTATTAGGTATTAATTCCATCGATTTAGGGAGTATTGAATGTGTTTATAAAGAGAATGGTAGGTGTCTATCCACATATAAAATGAATTTGTTTAATCTGCACTGTGGTTTCCATATAAGTAGGACACAGTTTAGGATAAGTTGAGACCCTTGTGGGTAATGAGGATTCTATTATTGGAGCACAAATGCCTAATTACACCAGTTTACTAGATAAAGATTTGTAAGGACCGATATCTAAGAATACTGTTATTTTAGAACACTGGCGTAATTTAATATTCAGCAAATAAAAAATATGCAGTTACTATACCCAAGATAATGAGTATAATAACAATGAAACATCAATAAAAATATTATGATAACATTTGAACAGAAGTTTCTAAAAACTAAATTAAGTTATTAATGAGATCTAAGTTTATATTAGAATAAACACAAAAATAAATGTTACAACCTAATTCTTGGAACTGTAATAATTTAGGAAGAAGAGAATCTATATTTCAGTATTTTACAGTATTAAGACAGTATAAACTTCGAGCATTGCATTTTACGTAATTCAAATGTGCAGCTGATTTATTAGCAAAGCCTAGAGACCAAACCCAGCTTATTTAAAACAAGCAACTTAATTAGGGACCAGTAATAAGTTACCATAATTAGCATATGAACACCCCCCTGACAAATGTTGACTTTTACCAGTTTGATCACAAGATAAAATTAAGTTGCAAACACTGGTGATTAATGTTGTTCCTTCTTAGCTCACTGAAGGAAAAGGAATCTGAGTGTTTAACAGGAAAATTCAGTTTCTTCAATATTTGTGGACAAGCATTTGGGTGAATCAGCAAACCGTATCCTGATTCGTGTCTCAGCTGTTCTGTTCCAATCCGAGAGAGGAACTTTTGCAGGGGTGACATACTGCAGGATGTAATAAACTGCAGTTTGACAACCGTGCTGCGGTGGACAGGTGACCATCAGGATATGACTATGTATATTCGTAGATCTGTCTTTCTCTCTTTCTCTCTTTTCGGCATCTTACTAAACTTTATACCCAGGTAATTTTCCCTAGTGATTTTCCTTATAATGTTTCTGTTTTAAACCTTGCACTTGGAAGTTTCCACATAATTTGTACAGCCTTTCTGGAAATTGGCCAATAAAAACCCCCGGACCTCTTCCTCTCATAGTCGGAACTACATGTCGAACTTAGGAGCTGTCTTAGTCCCTGGGCACCCACCGCACCCAGGGCAGCCCGTGCTTTGCTGTTGACCTGTTAGCACGATCGTCAACTACTTCAGTTAACCACCCACCCAGTCAGTAGATTAATCTTTTCTGCGGTCGATACTTTTAAGATAAACAAAAACAGCCAAAAACAAACACCTCAAAGCATTCGTTGCTCTTCATTTTCAAAGATAAAATTCTGTGTCTTTTTTCCTGGAATAAATCATTTCTTCTCAAATAGCTATACCCAGAAAGATTGATTTTTATGTTGACGGTTCTACCATTTTTTTTTTTTTCAGTTTAAAACCCACCAAAAATAGCCCGATCAGCACGCGCTCAGGTGCGTGCCCAGCACACATGCCTTGGATATTTCTGTGCACGCTTCCTGTCCCTGGTTGAAGTCACTGCACATGTCTCTTTTTATTGTCCCAGTTTTCTCGCTGGTATTTGCTGCGGGGGAGGTCACGAGATCTCTGTCTCCAACTCCCCATCCTAGATGGAACATGCACGGTCACGAGGGCTGACACCTAACGTACCTGGCTGAAGACGAGAAGGACTGTCTCTGTCTGTGGTTCCATGTCTCTGGAAGCCCCTTCACGCTCCTCAGCTGCCTCGATCATCAACATTGTTGGCGACGCCCCTCTGATAAGCTTCCTCTTCCTCTGCGAGATTTTTAGCTCTATCATCAAACGTATGGCACTCCTAATGTTAAAAAAGCCACTTCCTTTGCTCAGTCCACCACAGTCTGTAATTACCTTGGTGTGAGGAGGTACGTCTCACGCTGCACCTCAGTTCTAGGAGCCTGTCTGAAGGGCCAATGCTCAAGCCACCTGTTGCAGGTGGCCAACAAATAGCAAAGGAGAAAGAGGGGCTGCCCCTGGATTTATACCTTCATTGTCTGGACTATTCCACAGGTGCAAACGTAGAAATATCACTTAAATGCCATTCAGGTGGATGCAGCCTATTTTATGGTTTTCTGACAGCCTTATTTATTAAAAAGGGTGATATAAAAGAAAATTGGGGAAGAAAGAAGTATTGGATAAAGCTAAGAAGGAAAAATAAAACAATGTTGACTCACTCACTCTCACAGAGCACATTACCAGCATGGCATGTGTGCAGGGAACACCCTGCTGTAATTTCATGAATTCTGCAAATGACAAGTTCATGTTCCCTCTACAAACACAACCTTGCTTTACAATTACATCTACCAGGGAGGTAATTCACCTAACACATGGGGCCTAAAGTGTTGCAAGAGGTGTAGCCTCTTTAATCTTCAGCTTGTTAGAGTAAAGAAAACCACGCCATAAAATCGTACTCTCCTTAGATAGATGAAGGACCATAAACACCTGGAATGCCAGACAGACTCCCATTGAGCACAGACCCCAATCAGCGCCGAGTTCACTGGTGGGCACTTCAGCACACAGGCAGACACAGGCACAAGGGAGCCCCTCCTCCAGAAGGGCCTCGGACTCCCAAGGCTGCCTCCTGGGACTGCTTTTGCTCCACTGGGATGCGTTTGGTTCGGGAGACTCAGGCACAGGTGAGTTAGAAGTTAGAAAGGGGAGGTTTTTGGTTTGGGGGTTCACAGTTTTTAACTTGGTTAGTCACACAGGTAGAGAGTCTCCAAGACTCTCTAAATTCCAATCTCCAGCAGACTGAATGCCGTAAATCCTGAAGTTCGATATTTATTTGCAATAAGAAATCTAAATGGGTCCAAGTATACCATGCTGAATACATCCATCCACTTTTGAAAGTGTCGCCCCACCTCTCGCATGTGGTAAACCCATCACCTTTGCAAGGAGGTACAGTCAGGGTCAGCATGGCCTCATTGGTGCCTATTTGCAGGGAAGGAGGAAGTCATGGGTCTCAGACGATCAGAACCGCTAGACAAGGGGAACCCCGCTCACCTCCTGGGACGGCTGGTGTTCTGCGGCAGACCCCTGGCCAGGGTAAGGGTGAAGCGGGCTCTCTGTTGGATTACAGTTAGTTTATAGTCCACTGTGAGCATCTGTTTATATCCTGCTGTAAGTATAGACCCTCAAGTACAAAGGGCTAGCCGGTCTCGCTGTTTGGGTTCTGCGTTCTGCTGCACAGCAGAGAGAGGATGGTTAACAATATTGTACTTTATATTTCAAAATAGCTAGAAAAGCTGTATACATGCATCGAAACATTATATTTTACCCAATACAGATATACAATTATGTGTCAATCATGAATAAATAAAAAATAAAATAAAAAATAAAAAGAAAGAGCATGCAAAAAAGCCTACTGTTTTTGCAAAATGAAAAACAAACAATATAAGCCAAAAGTCGAGGTTATTTATGGGTAATATATGAATACAGCAGAGAAAATTTTAAAAGCTGCATGCTCGCGGATATCTAGAGTTGAGTCTATGTTGCAATGAGAAGAAGATCTCCTTCACAGCAGCCCAAGACCTTGGGGATGCTGTACATGAATCTGTGTGAAGATTCGATAGAAGTCCACAGAAGTTGTGAACTCCTGCTGCCCTCCCCGTGGCGTGCGCCCCTGATCAGACTGCGTGCAGGAAGCTACGTGCGACCGGCTGTGCCTGTAAGCTGTTTGGACAACAGTTTCCAGGCCTTTCCATCCCTGGTCACTGCTTGAACTAACAGCGTACTCCATCCTTTTTGTGAAACAACAAGTTAAGCCTCTCTGGGCAGCGTGATGCAGGCCTGGGAGTCCTCTGGGAGAGCTCAGGCAGCCCAGCTCTTGCCTCTGGCGTACAATTTGCTCTCTTTTCTGCTCCTTTCAGGATTATGTGTGTACTGGCGGCGTTTGCACAGAGAAAACCTCGCTTCCCCTCTCCCGAGGCTCGGCGGGAGCACATTGATCCGCGGTTCAGTGCTAGGGGCTACTCGTTTGTGTCTGGCTCTTGCCTGGCCGTGGGCTGTTTAGACCTGCATGTGTTTGCGTGGGCACCGCCGAAGCCCCAGCCGGCGGTATTTGGCCTGCATGTTACAGACTGTGGGTGTGAAATGTAACACGCCAAGGTCAAGTAGAATAAATCCGAGCGGCATTAAAAAAAAATCAAAAAACGTCTTCTAAATGCACGAATGTTTACTTGTTCAACTATCTTTGAAAACGAAGATTAACAGAAACATACACATAAATGTGCATGTGTGTATTTTTACACATGGGGACACACACTCATTTTTTAGATTGCACACTGTGACGGGTACCTAAATGGAGGAGTGGAAAGCTGTAACAAAACTGCCAAATTTGGCAAAATGTGACTTAGTATAAAGTGAAGAGAAAATGAAAGGAGAAGTGACAGCAGCAGCCACTATGCAAGACTTACCATGCGCTTTCGGGGATGTCCTGTATCCAGGGGTGAGACGCAGAGCTCCGCTCTGACAACCCGCCGCCTTTCTCTTGCCCCGAGACGTGTGTCAGCGCCCTGCTATGTTCTGCACTTGGCAGTGTGTCTCTGACTTCCAAGATTTCTAATAACAATTTGTTCAATAAAGCTTTGGCTTTCTGACCTTGCACCCCAGGAGCTGGCGTGGGTGACGCGGGATTCTGAAGGCACAGTTGGCGACGCATCCCATGATGGGGACAATGCTGTGTGTACCACAAGAGAGCTACTGAATCTCAATGCCGTTATAGATATAATACCTTTTCATCAAAATGTCAATGAATGAAATACCGATTGGAAAATGCCTCCCCTTCTCAAGAGCATCAATCACAAATTCGAAGACATGACGAGTCTCAAATTTTAGGGTTAAGGTCTAGTTCCTCACTGACTGTCTTTGAAGATTGACACCTTCGGGAGGTCTACACGGAGCCACCAGGACCGACACAGAGAACATGAAGGAATGTTCCTGCACCATCGCGGGCTCACAGCAGACCACAGCAGCTCTGAATCAAGCGTGTCACCGATGCTCGGGCTTCTCTTGGCCTTCCACGTTCTTTATGTTCTCTGCGGTGACGGCTTTGAGATGGAACAGGAACACGAAGGGGTCCATGCATCACAGGAAATACAACTATTGCTTTAGTCGAACATTTAAAAAATAAATACAATAAATCAGAGTTTTTTCCTGAGTATTAAATGCAGATGTGCGGTATGCATATGAAATTTTTGATTAAAATGTCTTTCGCTAGTCTGTCTCTTTAATTAAATAAAGCCTGTTTGGTATTAATCAAGGCACAAAGAATTTATACCCCAAATCCAGATTAATTAAAAGCCTGGGAGCTTGAGGAACAGACTGTGTAGGAAGACAAAAATAAATCAATCCAAGCATGATATTTATGAATATGGACTGCTTGTGAACAAAATATAAATAATTTAGACGGAGTAATATATTTCAGATATAGGATAGGATTATTTTATATTATAGAGTACATTTAAATGTAAATTTGAACCCACGGTTTGGATTAAGTTTTCTATTCTTAGCATTTATTGTTCATCAGAGTGATGATAGCACTTAGTGGTCGATCCCTCACAAATCCCGGAGCTTTTAGCTACCCGCTCAGCTGCATCCGGGAAGCGAGTCCAACGTGGCACTTTCTCTGTTTTTGTGGAATTTGGTTCAATCCCATTTAAAATTACCAGTTTATCCCCATATGGAACACAGACCTAGCACTCCATAAAGGCAGTTGTGCAGAATTTAAAATCGATGTTTGACTCGTTAGTACTGTTCACCAAATTAAAATATATATACATATACTGGTCCTCAGCTACTTTTTAAAGGGCAACAAGATCAATATGTTTGATTATCTTTAACACTAAAAAACGTATCGGTACTAAATCATGTACAGAAACTTCCCTACTCTGCACGTCAGCCGATTCTCACTGAAGTTCCGCAGGTGTGTGAGGCCAAACTCAGAACTAGGCTGTCCTGACCACAAATCTAAGGTTCAGTCCATCACATCCACGTGCTGGATCTCTAATCTTCTACCGGAGAAGAAAAATGATTTTAATTCAATTGCTGATCTGGTTAGAATGGAGTGAGGCCCTTGACTGTCTGAGATTCCGTTTCCCTTAGAAATACCCTGGCTGAGGACAAACTCTTCGAGTGAGGGTCCTTCCCCTCTCTCCATTGCCCAGTCCTCCCTCTCCTCCTTGTCTTCCACCTTTTTCTTCTCACCACCCCCATCTTTCTGCTTATTTCTATTTTTCTGTCCTATTTCGGGGGGAGGAGAAGGACACAACCTACTTTGTAAGGTGGAAGTCAGTACGTGACAGAGTGGTACTTCTCACCGCTTGGGGACGAGGCGGGTTATTCAGGGAAGACCCTTGGTATCCGCTCAGGCAGGAAGGAGTGATCTTACCAAATACAGTTTTCAAAAGTGAATTTTAAGACCATCAATGAATCCCATACCTGCCATTGTAGAGGAAAATATTAAAGAATATTCTACGATGCAGTGTCTTGGAAGGCCTAATGAAGCCAGGTACCCCCTAGAGCCAATGATCACAGATTTGACCTTGGCCAGTGGTCACAGACCAACTGCGCACACATGTACACATGCGTATTGCAAACTTTTGTATTTAAAAAACACACACAACAACACGTAGTGCTTGGAAGAGACCCTAACACATGCTGTGTCAGCTACTTTTATTGTGGTTATCATTATCATTTTTATTATTATTAAAGAGTAAATAGCAGCTGAGTAACTTTAAGGGATTTCATAATAACATCTAAGTCAACTTGATATTTGCACTGTTAGTTCTTGATGTCTTTAATGATCCCAATTTTGAACAGTTTTACATTATTTGAGTCAAATATTATTACAATGAAATGTATGAAAGTGAAGGAATTTTTACCTAAAGCGAAATTTAGCAACATTATCAGGTTTTTTTTCGAAACATTATATATAAAAAAAAATTTGTTATGGTATCCTAATTACCAATTACTCTTAGTTTAAAAAAATAATGGCTTTGACAGTGGGCCTAATTCTCCATGCGTTTTGAGATTTGAAATGATATACATGGTAATAATTGCGTGTCCAGATTTAAGCTGAAAATGCTAAAGTCATGCAAATCCACGTTGCAAAGCCGTTACCAAGACGTCGAAATCGCTTTTCTCCTAAAAGCAACAGAAAACCCTGGAGAATCCACATTTTCAGTTCAGCCCTTGATCAATGACACGTACTAAAAATATTTGGCAGGAGGTTTGCAGCATTTAAAAATGAAAGACATATTTTAGCAGGGGAAAAAGGCTCTGTGCTTTCTCTGGAAAGTGACATCCACTCGCTGGCAGAGATGGATTTGTAGGAGCATCTTTGGGTCGTGCCAGCCTTTCATCCCTAATTTCCCTGAAGGACGGCTTCGCACTTTCCCTCAGGCCCGAGGGATGCAGTGTTGGAAAGAAGGCGTTGCCGACTGTCTCGTGTTTGATCTTCAAACACGATGGGAAAGTCCCATCACCACCCAGCTGAAAGCCAAAGAGCCATCTGGCTTCAGACAGCGAGGAGGGTGCGGGGGGCAACCAAGCAGAGCAAGGGGGCTGTGTGTGGTGGGCAGAGGTTTGCTCTCGCATGAGGGAAACGGGGGCTTCCGGAAAGAGCTGGTCCTTCAAAATTAAGCCTCCGTAAGATAAAGCAATATTCTCAGTTTCTCTTGGTCCTTACACCTCTAAATTTTCTAATTTTTCCCATGAACATTGTGGTCAATAACTTTTTTGTACTTTTCTAACTTCCTAAATACTGTTTCTTTTTAAAATTTTCCTGTAGAATATGTATTAAAGAAACTAATTTTAGTAAATTATTTGCATGGTCACCATAACCTAGAATCAACATTTTGAGACAACATTTTGTGTCTTGTTTTACAATGAACAAAACCTATGTAATTAAAGGCGCACACGTGTACACACACACACACACACACACACGCAGGCACGCATGGAGTTTCTAATATCGCTGATCCTTCATTCCGGAAATGAATGGAATATGAGGGAAAGTATTTCTCTCATAGAAAGTGCATAATATATCAAAGATGTCTTGCAAAGATTTCTGATTTGCAGAATCCAGTTGACGAAGAATGGGAAGGTTTGTGAGTGATGAAGTCGCTCTTGCTCCACACTCTGCTGCTTCCTGGCCAAGGCTGCTGTCCGCCGTTTCTCTCTATAACGGAACCCGTGACGCTACTTAGCACCCCGTCTCCTGAACAGAGCACCCAGTTTCAAGGAATGCACCACTGCTGTGCCCCGGCAAGAAAGCCAATTTGTGGGCTGCCAAGGAGGACGGATTGAAGGCGTGCCTTTTGTTCTCTTTTTGAAGACTGTTCTCAGTTGAGCAAGTATTGAAATGGGGATGATAGATGCGTCCGTGAGTATTTTTAACACAGCACTAATACTCCGTCTGCCGTTGTTTCCTCGGATGATGAGCGACAACCCTCACACCCTGAACACTGTTCTTAGATACCAAATTGGCCCTTATCAAGATGAGATACTAAAATTGTTTACCTCTTGAGACTGGATTAGGGATACAAAATGTTCTCAAAACACGAATGGCCCTTATTTTTGCAGTTCGCTTCGCTTTCTAAGTTTCCCTTCTCTCACTTCGGAAACCACGGAAGACTCCCGCACATGGAAATGAAATCATTTTGGTTCCAACACGATGGGTCCAGGGAGGCTCTGAACTCGCCACACATGTATTTGCAGGTTATGGGGGCTCCAGGTTTCCCACCTCAATGACACCTGCTTCGACATCTGTAGGTAGCAGCTGGTAATGGTTAGTTTGCTTCCTATCAATTGTGGTTTTGAATTAGGCTTGTTAATAAGGATGGATGGAAAGCAGGTGTGATAGTCTCAAACCGTTATTGGCGTGTAATTGCTCCGGGCTATTGTTTTAAGCATTTCCATTTGTGCATTGTTCCAATTGCAGGTGCCAAAGGCAGTGCCAACGGCACTCATAACTCTTCTATCCAGGCTGCATTTACAAATCTAAATTTATCCTGAAAGGCTAGTTATTCAAACAAAATGTTAATAGCAAAAGTAGAGTTTATAATAGCTGAACTGGTGAAAAGAAAAAAAATCTCAATCTTTTTAGGCTTTTGAAGCATGTAACTTTATTTCACAGGCCAACTGCTTACTGGTAGGTTTAAAAATCTGAATTTTTCACTACTTTGCAGTCAAATTAAGACTAATATGCAACCAAGATTAAAATTCATTGTGGAACATGTCTCTTAACATGTTTTTAAAATGATTATGTATAATCCAACTTAGGAATGAAACACGGTGTAGCGAAGTCCTCAGTGGTCACAAATATAATGTGTTCTAAGTCAATGCAATTTAATGAGCTCTGTGGAGACATTGCCCAGGGAAAGTTCCAAAATGAAATTTATGTCTTCTGTATGTTATTTGGGAAAAGGTAGAGGAATAATCGGTTTGGGGTTTGTGAACATTTTGAGTGTCTAGGTATTTCATCTCATGCCTGAGAATATCACAATGGACAATAATTATGTATTTAGATGTTAAAAGGGAAATGTTTAATAGACTGAAGTCTCGGTGCTGTTGCCTTGTTTTATCAAGAATAGTCTTAAAAATGGAGTTATAGGGAACACGTTTTTGAAATCACTCCACGGCTGCACTGGACCAGAAGTCAGAGTCACCTTGCTTTATTCCAGAACACCTTCAGCCACAGTTGTGTTTCCATCACAAGGCTGTCTTCATTTTGACACAAGACCTCCTAAATTGCCAGTGTGACCTTGAAGGAACAAGGTTGTGTTTCTTCACAGACATGAATTTTTAAAATGCAGTTCCTTGGCCAACAGACCCTGTATTTACCAAAGTCTACAATAATTGCTTAGCAAGCACTAGAAAATACCAGATTTGTAGGGATTATGGTGGTTATAGCTTGGCAAGATGGAGAGCTTCAGATGGGGCATGGAAATTGGTATTTGCAGAAACTTAACGTCCATAAGGACAGCTGACCAGGGCTCTGTGTCCCTGGGTGCAGGCCGTTGGCTGTCCAGCTAGTTGTACCCCCTCACAATGGGGCTGTTCTCTGCTACAGGCTACTGCACAGGGCAATTTCCAATGCCTAAAGGAAATTCTAGCAATATATGTTTGCTTCCAATATTAGTCTAGTATTCAGAGGATATTAGTATCTTAAAAAGTATTGCATGGAGAATTGGTATGTTTGAATTTTTTAACGTTATTTTTGTTAAATTATTCTCTCACATATACTAGCTTCTAAAATCTAAACTGTAGGGAAAAGGTACTTTTGTAGCGAGAAAAATCAAAGTGAAAGTATATAATAGTCTTCCTTTTTATGAAGGAAATCAAATCATGTATTGAGTTATTGGTATCCTTCAACTTTGGAACTTGTGGGCTATTGCAAACATTCTGGGGTAAAATCCTTTGACATCCGTGAGAGCCACTGAAGCATAGTAAAGAGAATATGGAGTTCAGAGCTGTGGGTAGATGTGGGTCTGAATTCAGCTGTCATATTCTATGTGAGTGACTTTGAAAAACTCACTTCACTTTTCTGAGTCTCTATTCCCTACCTGTTAAGGTAACATGCATATCAATTTTTGTGATGATCTTTTATGAAATGATTTATGCAAAGTTAGCATATACTGGAAACTTACCTTTTACTAGGCATTCTTCGAATCTGTCATTTTTTATATTTTCCCTCACTTGATTTCCCTCCATCTCTGGTGTGTGTATCTTTGTCTCTATTTATCCCGTACATACATGTATGATACATATACACATGCTTGATACACATGATTATATATGCACATACATATGTATATATACAACTTTTTGTCTGAACTATTAATATGTGAGATTCAGTTATAGGCATTTTTCCTCTTTGGCCCTAATAATAAAATCAAAGACACTACCTTTCATAACCAAAATCATTGTCAAAATAAAATGTGTTAACTTTGGCCTAACATTATTATGTAATTCGTAGCTCCTATTCAAATTCCACCTTCGTCCTAATACCACACTTCATAGAATAGATGTTCCTGGCTCAGCGTCCAACCGGGCACTCTCCCATCCACCTCTGCCCTCTCTGGACCGTGCCGAGTGTGAACAGTGAAGCTCTGTCCCTTTACGAGGCATCCTTCCATGTGGGTTTGTCTGGTGTGGATTCACAGTTGGACGTGTCAGCAGAGGAGTTGCTGCAGTGGGTGGGGGAGGGGCCTCTGAGCCATCACACCAGGGGTGCTTGGTGCTGGAGCCCCCACCCCGGAAGCATGAAATCTGAGCACCTGGTTAAGTAGACTGTGGCCAGGTTTCTCCACCGTAAACTTGCTCTTCTTGAATCCCGACATCAGCACAGAATTTGTGGGGAGACACTTGGAGACCACAAAACCTATCCTCAAGTTGGACTCCACTGAATTTGAGACTGCCCTGGAGAGGACCCAGGTCCGCTCGGTTGGCCCATGCTTGGGTGCTGGGTGCGTCGGGCTCGCACCTGTCCAGTGGAAATATAACTTGCAGCTGGAGTCAAGAGACACGAGACAGGGTTTTAGGCTGGAAACTAACAATTAATATTGAAACCGAAGCAGCCCATTGAACTTCTTTCTGTTTCCTCCACTCTCATCTGTCAAAGGATTGCCAGGCAATACTTCATGACGTGAGTTTGAAAATAAAATCAATAGTGTCCAAAAACAAGGCAGCAGAGAAAATACTCTGAAAGTGCTTCTACTACAAAACACCTAGAAATGTCAGATAAAATATTTAAAAAGTCTATCAAATACAATACTGGACTTGGAATAAGCAGGGAAACCCTCCAGGGTGAGGATTTAACAGGGAGCGAAGATAGAATGTGATTTTCCCTGACGCTGCAAGCTACTGCGGGGCGCTCGCTGCCCTCGGTGACTTAAGTTCTGGCTTTTAATGGCCCAAAAGAGCACACGGGAAAAGACACCGAGCCTGTCTGAGTGGGGGATGAAAGTGAGACTCGGAATACAGCTGAGGTCACAAGAGGAAACCACCTCGGGAAAAAGGCAGGCAGAATCTATTTTAACCAGACAGAACAGAAACATCTCTGGGTTCTGCGTGTAACAAATGTTGTTTCTCGACAGTGTATAAACAAAGAAAAAGTCTCATGGGTTTTAGATTCAAATTTCTACTGATGTTTTTGGTTCAGAAAACCTCCAGTTGAGACGTACAGATTGAATCTGGGTCCGTGATGCCCCGAGGAGCAGGTCACAGAAGTCAATCCACACTCTCCCCAGGGGGGTGCAGCCCACTTAGACTTCCCACTCCAGGGAATATACAAACAGACAAGACAACAAAATCAGCAGAAATGAATACAGCCTTGTAATTCAGATAACTGAATTACCAGAATATATTATAACAGACATTTAAAGTAGAAAAGAAAATGCAAGAGGTACTAAAATTATTGAAAAGAAACAAAATCATATTAACATAAAGGATGGTACTGATAAAAATAGAACCAAATGTAACTGCTAGGTACAAAACAAATGTATTTGTTATCAAAAATGGATGGACTTCTGTTCCTGCAACTCCTCTATCAATACACGGCAGACTGAGAATCCTGAGTGATCCAGCTACGGGAAATCTAAGCTGATGCAAGGAATCTAAAATCGACTCTTTTGGATACAGACGCGTCCAGCAACCTGAGTGGGATTTCTGGATCAGGAGTCAGGCACAGCCTCAGATTGCAAAAGGAAGCTGTGCTGATGTAAACACTCAGAGACACCACACCCCCGATGACCAGCACTCCCAAGGCTGCTGCCATGCGATGCATTTGTCCCCTAAGAAGCAGATTTCGGGAGTGGAATGACCACGGTGATGGGCGAGCTCTAAGGAGTTCTTTACTGAAGGTGAGCAACCTGCACCTGCCTCCTTCCTGGGGCTTGGAGGTCACATCACTCCTAACTCACGTTTAGAGAAGCTGACATCTTCCTCTCTCCCTTGCATTTGAAGTGGCTTCATTGACACACGGCGGGGACCCTCCAGTCGTCAGCGCAGTCTCAGAAGGCTTTGCCTGTCAGTGCTCCTACGACGGTGGACTCCAGGTTGGCCCAACTTCATACACCGGCTTCCTCGTCACATAGTGTAGCTTGCTCTTAAATGCTCCAGTGACGTACACAGGCAGAGGTCTATTTACTGGGATAAAGAAAAACTTTGCTTGAAAATTATAATGGACTCTGAAATCCCAGTGATTATGTACACATTATATGCTATTTTTTTGAGCAATGTTAAACAAAGACAAGATTCCTTGATTCTAGTTGTACCTTGAAAACAAACCAGAATGACAGAAAGCAAATGCAGATGTCACAGTGTCCTAGGTACTGGGCGCTTGTAGCTTCCCGCCTTTGTACAGTGGCAGAACCTCCCCCTTACGCTGAGAACCCACCAGCCACCTGCAGACGTTCAAGGAGGTGGCGTCCAAGGCCAACTCATTGCCATTTGACCCCGGCAGGCATTTGGGTAGATTCCCAGGATTCACTACACCTTTTTCTTTTTTTGGTTTCCTTTAGGAAGAATATCAGATTAAAATGAAGGCATTTCATCAAATCAAACTTTGTGAATCACAGTGAAAGTTAGAGATTTTCAGAATTATCACATACTTCTCAATTCATGTCAAAGGACTCTCTCCAAACACATTTAACTTACCACAGTGATTAATATGGTTTCAAAAATAGAGTTGTAAAATCGCAGGCTGTGACACTAAGCTGCATGTTACTGTGGTCGTGGATACCAGACTCTGCATCTGTCGAAGCCTGGAGGAACTCAAGGGCACAGAGGGGACCTTACTGAGTGAAGGTTCAAAACGTGCAGGAGGTTGGGGAACCCTAGGGCAGAATGCGGACTGGTGCAAAATCTTCCACAAACGTATGTTACGAGCAACCTCACTGAAAGGGAAGAAAAGGTGCTGACTTTAGCAGTTTGGGAGTGTGCAGGGTCTGCAGACCAAGGGCAGGAGGAACTGCAAGCAAGCACTAGGCTCCGGTGGATAAATTCGTGTCCCGTAAGGGGCCAGGTAACCGTTATGAAACTACAGGACATGTGTCCCCCCAAGGAACAAGCGAGTGGGGGGAGGACTCTGGGAGCCAGGTTCCTGACTGTCGGAGTGGGAGGTTACAGACAGACAAAGGCAGGACACCTGAGTGACCCACGGGACAGTGGGCTAGAGCTGGGGGCCGCAGTATGAAGTCATCTTTTACTTAATATGGATACAAATGGGCACGTATAAATATTTACAGGCACCTGTACGTGCATGAATTAGAAACACACGTATATCCTGCTGGCCAAGAGGACCCCAGTAGCAAGGAGCACACCTGGGGCCCAGATCACTAATTCTAACACCATTTCTGACAAAAGAAACCAGGGTCCTCAGAGAAATAGCTGATCCAGGACGGGAGGACAAAAATAGTTTGAGCCTGGATGGAGCATCTTCTTGTGCCAGAAAGAAAGGGAGTGCTCCCCCTGCAAAAAGATTAAAAAACCCCAAACAACACAAAACAATAATGAGAATGTGTCAAAGGGACACAGACTCTGGTTGTAAAAGCTCTCAGTGGTCAAGTCTGGAAGAAATTCAGCAACAACATACATAGAGTAAAATCCAAAGGATAGCATAAATATTCATGAGTCCATACTGATATAAATTAGTAATTGAACATATACATCAATAGAAAAGATCTGTTTATAGATCAATAGAGAAGATCTATTTATAGATCTTTATTTACTTACAGAAAAACAGGCAGGTGTCCCATGCAGAGGAATTCTAAATGCCCCCTGTGGATATTCCGCCCCCGAGGAGGTGGAGGGGAGTCCTCCCCTCCTTAAGTGTGAGCTGCTCATATTGACTTTCTTGTAAAGAGTCGGGAATGGACCAGAAAAAAAAGAAACAAAAAGAGCAAGGCAAGTGGAGAAACCTGACAGACACTGTCCCAGCTGGGGCTCAGGACCAGCACCGACAGCAGGAAGTCATGGGGTTGTGTGTGCCCCGATGCGATTCGTTACGAACAGCGCTTTGCTTCTGTGGGCCCCTCCCAGATGTCCTCAGCTCCAGCCTAATTGTGATGAAGACACGAGAAAATCTCTATTTGAGTGACCGTCTACCGAGGACCTGGCATGTCCTGCTGTCCACTGTCGAGGTCCCGAAAAACAAGGGAGTCTGGGGAGACACCACAACCAAACACGGGATCTCCTCCGTGGGATCCTGGAACAGAAAACAAGGACTCTAGGGAAAGAATGAGGAACTATGAATAAAACATGAACTTTGGTAAAGAATAATATATCAGTATTGGTTCGCTAGTGGTGACAAATATTCCCTAATGGTAGATAATCAATGACACAGACTGGATACAGACAACAGGGGGACGCTCCGTGGTATCTTCAAATTTTCTGTGAACCTAAAACTGTTCTAAAATAAAAGGTTATTGGAAAACATGGGCCGTGTACAGTCATAGTAGACAGAGAACTCCTTTTTATAAAGGAGTTTGAGTCAGCTCATGTCTGGTGAATTGATCCTTATCATGCAATCAAAGCCCTGCTGGACACACTGGGATCATTAAGTGACAGATCCCCAGAGGGAACAACTCCCTGTGTCTTATGCAGATTCTCAGATATAGAAAAACACGACAGCGTCGTGGTGGGGGCCATGTATTCGGTTTTTCCCCAACACTGCAGGGGTCTGAGCGGCACGTCGCAGGCAGCAGAAACCAACATGCCAAGACACAACTTGGGCTGCACTTGCATCCCAGAGAAACGCTAAATGCCTCTGAGGGGTGAAAGCCTAACACATGGGCGCGCAGCGGAAGATGAGTGATAACAGTGCCGACCTTGGAGCGCCGTGGTCTCTGGCGTGGCCCCCTGCGACGCGGGTGAAGTATAGCCAATTACTTTTGTAATTGCCCGCCCACTCGCGTGGACGCCCCGATGAGACCAGAGCCATTACACGGCCCCGTCATCTGTTCCCGCATCCTCTGCAGTGGGGGCAGGAGGAATTTGTTTGCTGCAGGAAACGCTTTGCAAATTGCAAGGATCTTGATAATGAGATAAATAAAAGCTCCTACGAAATGTGGGCTGCTGTGGTTTACTTTCCTCAATTTACAGTCGGTCGGGAGGCAGGAAAGTCTGGTTGTTCCAATGTTGTCTGTGAGGAACCGAGAAATCTCTCTGACATTGGCAGGCTGGTGAAAATAAAGGGTCAACTCTCAAAGTCAAAGGGTCTGACATGCTCTTCTGCCAAAGAGCAGGTGAGGAGGGATGCACCACATTTCGTGGGCCCAGGACGTCTGCCCAAGAGCAGATGTGGCAGTTAGTGGCCCCATGCTCTTGGCTATACTTGTCCCATATGCAATGAAGTGACCATTTTAGGAGCCATTTAGAATTCGGCAAATTATGAACATGCACTTTCTAGGTATATCTCATTGAGACTGAAAAGAAAGTGTGATTCTTTTAACTCACATGTTGGATCTGAAGAAATTTGAGTTTATGCTTTAAAACAGACTGTCAGTCAAAATGAATTATTCTCACTTACAGATATCTTCAAATTCACATAGGAGTATTTAAGATGCTATTTGCCAGTTAATCTTGACTGGATCCATAGCTGATTTTGCATGCTGCTTGAAAACTGGAATGCAGAAAAAAAGTGGGGAAGATTGGCTGTCATTTCAGACTCCTTTCTGTAAAAATGCTAATTAAAGCGGTGGGTCAGATCTCGCAATGTCAAAGAGAGGTACTGTTTCCTCTCCCTGCAAACAATGATGTGCTGCCGGCTGCTACATAAGTACAAATCTGACAGCTGACAGGGAAGGGCAGAAAACCACACGCTGACAGGATTTCCGCTTGCTCAGTATCACGCTGAAGACCCGAGGAGGATGAGTGCGTCACTGATGAGTGGGGCCACTGCCGTGGGGCCCAGCACCGCTCAGACAGTGTTGCACGGCTCCACACACAGCCAGTATCTAAAAACTACCCATGCACCTATCGACTAATTGGTGGTGGTGGTGGGGGGTGTGCCTTCTGAAAGAAGAACATAATTTGCATTCACATCCTTTTTCTGGGGTAAAACATAAATTTCCCACTGATCTCATATTGGATTTTTTTGTTCCATGTCCAATCTTGTTTTTCCACCATTTGTAGATTTTGATAGTATCATGAATTATAATAGAAAGCAACAGAACCATCACAAAACTTGTAATGTTTATGAGAAATCTGTCTTTCTTATCATTTTCTTTCTCACATCCTATGAATCTTTATGGTTTGATCTTCCACTTGCTCAAACTGAATTTATTTCGAAAACTCCAAATTTCTGGAACCTTAAGTAATAAGTTATTTTGCAAATATTTATTCCGCACAAGGGATCGCTGTGCACGCTGAGGAAGGCGTTCTCTGTCTGATTGGCGCCGACGCTGAGCTGACAGTGACCCATTCTGCCCGAGAACCCTGCTCCGGTGGCCCCTTTCGCTGGCACTGGGAGACCAGGCTTCGTGGCAGAATAAGCTAAAGGCGGGAAAATAACACACAGCAAAACATAACAAACTGGGTCACAGCACAGGTGAGGGCTCCCCTCTCCTCCCTGGAAGTGGTGTGGGTCATCCGCAGGGCGTTGGGGGTCACGGATTCACGCCACCTGCTGTTTTCCAGTTAGGCTCTTTCTGTATTTGCTCGTGTTCCTCATTCCTTAGAAGGAATTTGTTTTTATTTTTCCTCTTTCACTGACAAGTAGGAGTACTGATTTTATTTCCTTTCATTCAGCACATGCGTGATGATGTTGCACATTGATATGCTGAAATTTGAGGATTTTTAAAAAATATAATGCATGCATAAATCGGTATAACAATATAGAGGGGAATGGGTTATAAACATCCTCAAGTCATCTCTAGAATTTTATCTGCTCACAGCTTTTAAGTATGCTTTTCTGCACCTTTTAAAGGAATCCAAATGTGTTTCGTAATTTTTAGTATAAATAACCGATCCCATTGATTTTGTGTACAGCTGTAATACAGTATTTTCAAAATGCATTATAATTATTTGTCTATAAATAGATCTTTCTTACTACACTGCCCTCCTTAAAGGCAGGATGTGATTATTTATTTATTCATATGCTCAGCATCTTGCAAAATAACTGATCATAAACACATTCAATTGCTCTCGGTTAGGAATTGTCTTAGAAATCAATCTGGAAGGGCCGGCAGACATTGCTTGTTTCACATCATAAATAAACGCATTTACTCTGCTTAACACATTGCTTTGATTGCAGACGGGATTTTTCGTGGATTCAGTCCTCAGCTGTTGTCTCTGCCCCGTCATCCCCTGAGCACGAGGCCCGTGTGCTCTGTATCCATGCATTTTATTCCACCTTTTTTATTCTGCCTGAAAGTTTTAATCCTGACCACTTTCTCACTTGCATTTACATCTGTATTCTTGTAGAACAGCTTCCCTCCTTCAAGATCAATTTAAATAACACTGTGACGATTTCTCTTTGAACACTGTCTTGGAAAATTCTGTGCATAACCTGTTTTTTCTTAGACTGTTTACCATCATTTTGATTCTTGTTTATTTCCCACTTACAATATTTTACTTGATCTCTTCTTATTAAGCATCAATTTTTGGATGGGTTATGTAATCATATGTTCAAAAGGCAAAAGATTCAAAAATAAGTGCTGTGAAAATCTTGATAAGGGCCCATGTACCCCTGTCAAAATGTCTCATCTCCAGACAAAATCAATCTGTTCCATTATCTTACATTCTTGCACACACATTTTATTTTATGCGTATCTAACAAAACATGCAAAACAATATTTTTTTCTGTATCTGTACACAAATGATAGCACATTACACCTCTTCAACTTTGCATTCCATTTATTTAACAACGCACTTTGGAAAATGTTCTATCCTGGCACCTAACTTGTTCCATACTTCTGCCTGGTGCAGAATGTTTTACCTGTCTGTCTGCCCAGCTGTTTGTCTGTCTATTACCTACCTACCTCTTTTCTAGTCTCTTGATTGTCAGCCTTTGGATCATTCTCAATGTTTTCCTAGCAAAATGTTGCGATGAAAATTCCCACATAAAAATCTTTCTATGTAGACCGTTGAAATAAGTGTAAATATATAAGACAAATTCCTAGTAAAATTTCTGGCTCAAATGGCATTTTCACTTGCCATTAATGCTTTTAGAAAATTTATTTTAATAAAAATTTTGAATCAATAAAACATGTGCACAGTGAAAAATTTAAAAAGAATAAGACGAAATTGTGAAAACACAAATCTATTTCATCACCCGTTGCTCCCACCTCTTAACTTCCCTTCATAGAGACAACTGGTGATACCGGATTATCGCATCCTTCCAGAGATACTATATGCAAATGTAGGCATATAAATATGTATAAGGGAATTTACTTCACTTGTGTATGTTTGTGTTTTCTTCTACATTCCATGGAGATCAGAACGTTCTTGCCAAGAGGTTGATTTGAAAAATAAGCCCAAGTTTCATGGTAATCCCTGAAAGGTTCTTGATAGCCCCTGAAAGCTAAATGCTATAAAAGAGAAGTAAGTTTGGGTAGTTAAAAGCAAAAATATATATATATATATATAAATATATATATTATATATACATACACACACATGTATATTTAGAGAGAAGGTTATATTGCATTTTTTCTGTTAGGATTGGAAAATCTCAGGTTGTACTAAAGCCCAACTCTTACGGTAATTATTACACAGATTTCTCAAAATGTCTAATTTTGTATCTAATTTTACTTAAAGATATTTATAAGATACTTTGATATGCAAAAATATGGTTGTATAACCATTTTTTAGTAGCTAGTAGTCATTAGCGTGCTCTCTGAAATTGGAGATTTGTGGTTTGTTTAAGACTGAGTGTCTTGGTGGTGTCCTTTGGTTGGCATTTTGCATTTTGTGCTTTACATCACTGTGAGCTAATAACACCCTGTTTTATCTTCCTGGGATTAAGCTTCTACAGTGGACTACAGAGTTGTAAGATTAAAGATTCAACGTAAGCACACATAGAATTTCCTGCACTTCTGGGAAGTTGCCCTAATTTATCATTAACTTCAGGTGATTTACTTTCCCCAGATTAAATTTGGATATCTTGAAACGTGCTCATTGTTTCAATCTGCCTGATTTTCATTGCCCACCATATTTGTATCTCCTTATGTGAAACTATTTCTGGTTGTGGATCCTTTTTTGGAATTATTTGATTAAATTATAGACTCTTCATCTGAGTCCCTTGACTACTGTCAAAACATATTTGTGTCAAGGTTTCCTTCCCTGTCATCCTTTGAGAAGCTTTGATTAGCTCACTTTGAAGACTTTCTTTTTATAATGAGAGCACTTCTTAGCATCTCGACCTTTCAGATCATTTATATCAAGACTAATATATCAGAACTTTATGTTTTAATGAGTATGGGGTTGCTATCGCTTTCCACCTTCTATTTATACTCTCAAACACGCTACTTTTGGTAACTTATTTCTCTCTCGTTAGTTTTTACATTCAGATGGTAAAGGACAAACAATGCCGTTACTTACATTTTTAGTATCGATACGTTGGGATTTAGTTTGTAAATGCATGCTGCATAGTGATGTGTGGTATGGTGATGCAAACTACCAACGTACGCAAGTCACAAAGCACAGTGACAGAACACACACTCCTGAGCCCGTCACGCAATTTCAGAAATTAAATACTCACAATACCATTAAGCTGCCCCGTGCTCCTTCCAAATCCCATTGTCTCGCCTTACTGGGAGAGGATGGAACCAGCCTAAATTTTGTGTTTCTTTCTTTCATATTCCTTAAGCGTTATCACAGAACATCTCCCTAAACATTGCCTTGTTGAGGTTTTGTACCTTTGGTCTTACAGAGATGGCGCTCGTGCTGGGCAGCCTTCCACTATAGGTTTAACGTAAGTCTTGATTTGTACTGGACAATGTTTGCTCTAGTTTCTGCCACATTTTCAATGATATAAAAGGTAACATGGGGGACCTCAATGGAAAATTGGAAATTCAAAAAGGAAAACTAAATCGGAAAATGTAAACTAAACAAACAAACAAAAAAAAACCCTACATACTTGAGATTTAGTCCTTGGTTTTTGAGTTAAAGTTAGATTAGAGACCACCAGGAAAAGTGGAGTAAGGACCTCCAAAATCTTCCCTTCCATGAAAAACAATGAGAACATGTCTAAAAATTGCCAAAATAAACTGTTTAAGAATTCTAGAAAATAGCGAAAGACTCGTGATAATCTGGAAGAACACAGCTGATCTCGGTAGAATGGTGAGCTTGGTGACACTTTAACTTGTCATATCTGTGCTGCCCTCTTCTAGGTCACGACAGCCTTGCACCAGGACAATGGCAAAGTCAGCTCTCCAAGGCCTTGAATGGGGCTGGGATTCTTTAAAAGTTCCCCTCTTAGAGAACAGTCATCATCTGACCTGTCTGGAAGTTCCTTAGAAAATCCAATTTGTAAGACTTGGGTTTCCTATCGCTGACTCAGACATTGCCCAAAGTGAAGAGCCTTTTCTCAGAGGGTGTGTGTCAAAAACATGAATAAATAGACAGTGGTAGTTGTTTAATAATGCAGCTGCCTCGGATTGGGAGAACACTGGGAATAAAAACATGCTAAGTAAAAACCTTAAAGGTAAAATCTGGGGAGTGAGGGAGTTTCAAGATGCTCCAACGTACTCGCTGGAGTCTGTAGGACCCTGTGCATGCTTGGAATGCTGGATGTGTCCAGGGCTGTGCGTGTACTGGGGGAAGAACTGGGGAAGACATATGTGCTCACCTCTGGTGGCCCTCAAGGCTCTGCCCAAACATGAAGTGAAGGCTGAGGCAGAGTTACAAAGAGATGCACGCCCAGGCTTATCACAAGAAACTTGTCCAAAACCAGAGACAGAGAAAAAAATACTGAAAACCGCAAGGGAGAAGTAGTAGCTCATTGCATACAAAGAAGCTTCAATGAGATCACGGTTTATCTGTCTTCAGCAACTACGGTGTCCGGAAGTCAGTGGATGGCACATTCGAAGGGCAGGAAGAAAAAGACCATTAACCAATGATTCTACAGGCAGCACAGTCATCTTCAGAAACGAAGGAGAAAATAACACATTCCCAGGCAAAAACAAACAAAAACAAAACTGAAAGATTTAGTCACTGTATTAGTCCTGCATGAAATAATGAAGACAGTTCTTCAGGTAGGAATAAAAGGACCCATTTTCTTTTGCAAAAAGTAACAAGATGATCTTAAAATTCATGTGGAAATTCAAGAAACCCATGATAGCAAAAACATTCTTGAAAAATAAGAATAATACTGGAGGATGCTCATATCCTTATTTCAACATTTACTACAAGATAAAGTAAGATAGGATAAAAAATAAAATATGGAGATATCTTGATTGTCTCTATGCTAATTATTTTAAATTTTGATCAAATGTACAAATCTTAGAAAATGTGACTTCAGCAAAGCTGACAAAGAAATAAATATAAAATTTGAAAGGCTTAAAATTGATAATGCAGTTTAAATCATAATACAAACATTCCAATGAAGAAATATTTGAGGCTACATTTCAGCATAGTTAACAAATAATTCCAAATTTATATAACTATTCCAGATGTTTTTAAAAAAGGACACCACCCATCCAGTTATATGAAGCCAGCATGACCTCCATTTCAGAGCCAGACCAAGAAATGGGATTATAAACATCTTAATTATCATCCCAAAGTAAATTATTTGCAACTCTATTGAAAATCTGAACAGATTGCTCTGTGAAACTTGACAAGGGGATTTTAAAATTTACATGGAGATACAAAGTTCGAGAATAGTCGAGAAATTCTGAAGAAGGAGCAAATTGTGGGAGAACTTGCTGTACTGGACACCAAGGTTTTTATAAGGTTTTGGTGATTAGGATGGTATGGCATTTATTAAACAGCAGGAAAGCACTCAGTGGAACAGAATGGAGGACCCAGAATCATATCTGACATCTAGAAACACTAGATTTTAAACAAAATTGACACTGTAGTTGAGGGAAAAATATAACCTTCTCAATAAACAGGACTTGGTTAATTTTATAGTCTTATTAATACATAGAGATACACATACATCTATATACATACACACATATAACTCCTTGTAAAATAACCTTCTAATTCAGATCATACCAAATGCAAGAAGTATGGTAGATGGAAATAAGAAAGATAGGAGAGTAAATAACCTAGATTCTAAAATATTTTTGTGAACTTTTGATTAAAAAGCCCCATTGAATAGGGCTTAAAAAGCATTAGCTGTAAGTGAAAACACTGATAAATTTAACAACATTACAACTAAGAACTTCTGCTTATCAAAGGACATCACTGATAGAGTAAAAAGGTACATCACAGGGAGTAAAACATACAAAACATGTAACCAGCAGTGGGCTCACGTCCAGAAATATGGAGAGTGAGTCATGCATAAGCACTTCTGAAAACAATTTTGCATAATCTACTAACCTTGAATAAATTCATTCACTATGACTCAGAAACGCTATTTTCAAATATATTTCCCAATAGAAATATGTGCACATATGCACCGAGATATATGTATAAGAATGCTTAAGGCAATGTTGTTTATAAAAGCCATAAACTGGAAAAATTACATCAAATTGTAACAGATAAATATATTGTGGAACATTCATTCAGTGCAGTATTGCAATCATAATGAATGAAATATCACTTCATGCAACAAAATATAATAGACGATTCTCACAAAAAATAGAG
>RJWJ010009657.1:0-49321 GCA_004363605.1 Indri indri | reverse complement strand
CGTGCGGCAGTTCCCAGCCCTTCCCACTGTCTGTCTCTCGCCCTCAGGAGTTTCGGGAACGCGCTCGGAAACTGCATCCTGGACAAAGACTACCTGAGGTCACTGAACAAGCTCCCGCGCCAGGTGCGCAGCCGGGGGCACGGCGGGTCGCGGGGAGACGGAGCGGCGGAGCCTGCGCCGTGGGTCGAGTGTGGGGGGCGGAGGGAGAAGCGAGCACTCGGCTACCCGGGGGGTCTGGGATGGCTCCCCGAGATTTGGAACGTTAGAGCGAGCAGGAACGGGTCCTCTCCCGGACGGAGGGATCGAGCCCTGGGAACGTGCGTCATTGTCCCGTTCGCGGGCCGCGAACCCTCGGCGCGCACGGCCCCGGCTCGGCTGACATCTCTCTCCTCAGCTCTAGTGTCCTTAAGGGTCGGGCGCCCATCGCTTCTGTCGACTCCTGTCGCGTGAGCTGAGCGTTTGCCTCTGGAGGACGGTCGGCTTCCGGGTGTGCTCCCGCCTGGCAGAGCGTCCGCTCTCCCTGCGGTCCTCGGAGGCCCCTGCCATGTCGCCCCGGGCAGGATGCCCATCCTGTGCCCAGGAGGTTCTTTTTCTCCTGGAGCCGGAATAGAGTGTGTCTGGCGTTTGTAAAAACTCTTCTCTTTAAAAAAAAAAACTGTTTCTTAGTCTGCAGTTTTCTTTTTTTATTGTAAAAGACACATAAAATTTACCATCTTAACCATCTTTAGCGTATGGTTGAGTAGTAGTGAGATATTCGAGATATTCACGTTGTCGTGAAACTGATATCCAGAAACTTTCACCTTGCAGAACTGAAACTCTGCGCCTGTAAGACTCAACTCCTCTCCCTCTGCCCACCCGGCAACCGCCCTCCTACTTCCTGTTTCCGTGAATTCGACTACTCTGGGTAGCTCCGGACAAGTGAATTGTACAGTTTTTGTCTTCTTGTGACTGGCTTATTTCACCCAGCACGAACGCCCTCAGGATTCACCCATGTGGTGATGTGTCAGAATTCCTTCCTTTTTAAGGCTGAATACTATTCCCTGTATGTATGTATCACAGTTTGTTTATCTATCCATCTACTGGATGGACATTTGGGTTATTTCTTCCTCTTGGCTTATGTAAATAATGCTGCCGTGAACATGAGTGTATAAATATCTCTTGGAGACCCTGCTTTCAAATTTTTGGAATTGAATCCCAGAAGTGGGATTGCCTGGATCATGTGGTAGTTCTATTTTTAATTTTTTGAGGAGTCGCTATGCTGATTTCCATAGCAGTTGCACCATTTTATAATCCCACCAACAATGCACAAGAATTCAGATTTCTCCACATCCTTGTTAACATTTGCTATTTTCTGTTTTTTAAAAAGAATTTTTGGTAGTAGACATCCTAATCATACTATTGGCTGTGAAGTGATATTTTATTGTGGTTTTGATTTGCATTTCCCTAATGATTAGTGATGAGCATCTTTTCATACTCCCGTGGGCCATTTGTATTTCATCTTTGGAGAAATGTCTACTCAAGTCCTTTTCCATTTTTTAATTGGGTTATTTGATGTTTTGTTGTTGAGTTGCAGTGCTTCTTTAAATATTCTGCATATTAACCCCTGATCAGATATGTGACGTACACGTTTTCTCCCATTCCACAGGTCACCTCTTAAGTTTGACGCAGCTCCATTTGTCTGTCCTTGTTTTGTTGCCTGTGTTTTTGGTGTCACATCCAAAAAAATCATGCGAATCTAATGTCAGGAAGTGTTTCTTCTGTGATGTCGTCTGTGGAACTAAGATAATTTTATTTCTTCCTGTCTAGTTTGAATGCATTTCGTTTCTTTCTTTTGTCTGACTGCTCTGGTTAGGGCTTCCAATAGTGTGTTGAACAGGAGTGGTGAGAGTGGTGTCTTTGCCTTGTTTCTGGTCTTAGAGGAAGACCTTTCAGTCTTTCACTCTTGAGGGTATTAGCTGCGGCCTTTTCATATACGGCCTGCGTCATGTTGATGTGGTTTCCTTGTAGTCCTAGTTTGTTGAGTGTTTTTATCACGAAAGAGTGTTAAGTCTTGTCAAATGCTTTTTCTGCATCAGTTGAGATGAACATGCAGTTTTTATCCTTCAGTCTGTTAATGTGCTGTATTATATTCATTTTCATATGTTGAACTATCCTTGCATTCTAGGAATGAATCTCATTTGGCCATGTTGTATAATCCTTTTAACATGCTGTTGAATTTGGTTTACTAATATTTTCTTGGGGATTTTAAAATCAGTATTCATCGACCTGAGTCTTTGCTCTTTTTTTCTGAATCTAGTTAAGGGTTTGTCAATTTTGATTTTTTTCAAAAAAAAAACAACTCCTATTTTTGTTGATTTTTTTCCCCCTGTTTTTGTATTCTCTATTTCATTTATCTCTGGTCTAACCTTTTTTTTATTTACTTCCTTCTGCTACCTTGGGGTTTAGTTTGTTCCTTGAGGTATAAAGTCAAGTTGCTGATTTTAGATCTTCCTTTTTTTTTCTTATTTTTCAATTTATGTGTTTAACTTCCCTCTTAGGGTTGCTTTCACTGCATCCCAGACGTTTTGGTATGTTGAATTTTAGTTTTCATTTATCTCAAGGTATTTTATCCTCTTTCTTTCCTTACTAGTTGCCTCTGGAAGTGGATTTAACTAAAGCAAAGAGACAAGATTTTGAACCCTCTGTGGAACAGGCAAGATACAACAGCTGTCGCCCAAACAGGGTGCTGGGACACCCAAAACCACAGGAAGTGACCTCCCCTTGCAGACCTTGCCACCCGAATGATCCCCACATTGTGATACAGGAGGAGAAGGACTGCAGCCCCCGGTACGGGGTCTAAGTTCCCTTCCTCTCCTCTTCTGCTGCTTCTCGTGCAGTTTAGTTTGCCCTTGTTTCTACCTGCAGAGCCAGCAAGCTAGTGTGTGCTCCCTGAGGAACCACAGCTGTCACTCAGGAACTCTCTCCCACCTTGTTGCTGTCCTGATGCAGACACCCGACCTCGGCCACTGTGGAGAACGATGCCACTTACCAGCGGAAGCTCCGGCAAAAGCAGCTGCAGCAGCAGTTCTGGGAGCAAATGGAGAGACAGCAGCAAGTTCAGACATCTCCCCCATCAGCTGGAAAGAAGAGTGAGGGTGTGTGGGAAGGTGGGAGTGGAGGCCCTGGGAAGCGTATCTGAAAGAGGAAGTCTAGTGGACAGGATGCCTGATTCTCCACCAGTCACCCCGTGGCCAGCTCCAAACCAGACTTCACCAGGACTTCTCTCAGGCTACACGCGGGAGAAATAAGTCCAGGAAATTAAGGATGGCGAATCTGGGTTGGGTGTGGTGGCTCACACCTATAATCCCAGCACTTTGGGAGGCTAAGGCAAGATTGCTTGAGGCCAGGAGTTTGAGACCAGCCTGGGCAATATAATGAGAACCCTGTCTTTACCAAAAAAAAAAAAAAAAAAAAGCCAGACGTGGTGGTGGCACATGTAGTCCCAGCTACTCGGGAGGCTGAGGTGGGAGGATCGCTTGAGCCCAGAAGTTCGAGGCTACAGCAAGCTATGGTGATGCACTGCACTCCAGCCTGGGCAACCTCATCTCGAAAAATCTTTAAAAAAGATAGTGAAATCTGCCATGCACTTTCCCATTTCTAAAGACAATGTTTTTTTAGGGAAGTAAATGGGCTTTGACATAATCTTCTGGAATTAGAAATTTCAGGGTAAAAAGGGTTTTTTTTGCTTCAGATACTTTGTCCATCTTTGCATTAGAAAGTTTTATTTCTGTCATGTCTTTAAATAGAAGGAAAAATTGGGTTTGAAGATAATGGGAGCTTTTGATAGGTCCTATTTCAGAGTCCAGATTCGGTGGGAATAATAGAGACATTTTTTTTTTTTTTTTGGTAGAGCGGTGGTCCTTGCCCAGAGAGTAGAAACAAAGAAAGGGCTTATTCCAGACCAAATGAACTTTTGCCCAGTTTTTCTCTACAAATTATGAATATTCACAGAGGACTTGCTCCGTGTTTGGTTCATTAATATCCCCCTCAGCAATGACAGGCTGAAATTAATGTGAAAAAAACACACCTCTTACTGTCCTAGGATATCCTTAATAATGAGTTACTCCAGATGTTTAGCTTCTAAACCACTGGAGAAGCCCCTGGGGTGGCATGTGGAGTGGGTTGTCCTCTAGGACTTTTCCCTACCTCTTTACTGGACAACCAGAGCCACTGTTCTTATAATATATTTTACCTATTGGATTCCTGCTTAAGGTTTTGTGTGAGCGAGGGTTATGGCTTTAAAAAGCAAGCCCGCCACTGGAGTAGATGGCTTCCAATACCTTTACTTTTGCTGTTAAAGGAGAAATAAACTTTTGTTTTTCTCATTTTATTGAGAAGGAATAGTTATTTTAAACCACATACGGGGAGTCTCTCAGAACCTATTCTGGTTTGGGGACTGCCTGATTCATGAATCATCCTTTGCCCAATTAAACTCTGTTAATTAAAAAAAATCCACAAAAACAAACCACAGGTAGATCTGTAGGTAGGACTGGGACTCAGTAGTCTTGAGTTCTCTTATGGTCTGAGCCGGCATAGCCCCAGGCAGCTTTGCACTTAGACTGCTCCACTCACAAGAGGGGAACAGACTTAATCTCTGAAGTTCCATGTAGTTACATGATTTCTGACTCGTCCTTTTTCTCCCGTGTAAACCGCAGCTGCCCTTCCGGCCCCTCCTGTGCCGCACAGCACTGCGGCACCTGCCGTCTCAGCACCAGGCACTGAGAAAGACTGCCTTGCAGGTGTGACTGAGGAATTAGTAAATACCCATGAAATGCTTATCAGCTACTGTGCTTTATGCTTTTAGTAGTCACAGAATGCATCTGAAGAGGCGTCAGGAATCCTTTTCACTGGCAGGGGTTCTGCCTGATGCAAGTACCTAGCTCTGCTTTCGTACTAACCAAAGGGAAGCTTCAGCGCGCTTTCAGGGGTAGAGGAGAGTCCAAAAACTATCACAGGGCACTCAAGACATGGGATTTCCCGTGGCCAGTGTTTCCAGGGCTTTCTGTGAGAACACTTCATTATTTGCTGATGCTACACTTTTCTGTGATCTCTGTAGAGAATCTTGAAGATAATCTCGAAATGTGGGATCTGACTCCAGATGGATTGGACAGTGCTGTCAAGCCCTTGTTTGGACCAGAACCACCCCAGACATCTGAGACACTGGCATCAAACCACCAGACGGTGATCCCGAACAGGACCCCACACAACCTTTGCCACCAGAAACCACAAGCGAAATCTGGACCCCGGCACCCCCAAACTTACAGCACTAACCAGCATGTAACAGGTAGGAAGAGAGAAGTGTTTAGGAACAAAAGTTAACTCTGAATTTTAAAGGAAGGATGACATTTAAGTTGGCTAGAATCATTTCAAGGGAATAAGCAGTGTAAGCGGAAGATAATTGATTTAAGAGCCAGAACCTTTCCTGGGGCTCCTGCTTTCAGGCGCAGCCTTGACAGTAGCAGGAAGCTTAAGGAGAGCACACTGAGCTTTTCCTACTAAAGGTGGGTCCTTTGTGAGTATGATGCCCTTTGGTTAGCGGAGGGCTCTGCTTTCCTCCTAACAATAATTTTCATTCGTGGGCTCTTAGTCTAATTAGGATCATTAATACAATCTAGAAATTATTAACTGTCAGTTTATTCCTTATTTTAAAATCATGGCAGTTACTTGTAAGCCATTTTATCATCCACAGGTAACTGGGAATCTCTTAAGAAGAGCCAGGACACAAAGAAAAGGAAATTGGATCCATCTTAACCAAGGCTCAGCCTACATCACTGGACTCTTGTCACAAAGGGGACTTTGGAAAACGACTTTTTGGTCATGATATTGGTCATCATTACTGGGGAACAAACAATTTCTAAGGATTTATTTTGCTTATTCTGAACCTTATCAGAGGATTTGACTATGAGTCTACTGTGGATAGAGCTGAGCACCTTTAAGAAGCTTGTCACACACTGCCGGGGGGAGGTACTGGACAGATGAAATACCTTTTCTTTGGCTCTTGTGGCTTTCCACTGTTTATTTCTAAGCTATTTATTATGTTAATAAAGGGAGACATTTTGGGACTCACCACTGGCTGCCATCAAGCAAGGGAGGCCAGACTTGGTACTAAGCACGAGCTGTAACGATTGCCTACATTAAATTGTTTGTTTGGAGTAATCTGCTTTCTTTCCTTTCAGGTCTCCATGGTTTTAATGTTGTCCACCTAAGTACTGTACCTCATGAGAGGAAAAAGGGTGTATGCGTCGAGGCTGCAGTCTCCATCTACTATTTAACATAATCTCTAATTTATGGGTTTACGACGTCATTATCCTACATTATTTCAAGACCAACATTTTTTCCTAAGCAAGGAAATAATGATCTAAGACCAAGGAAAACGCATTTTGAGAAAGCAAATCCTCTACTTTTTAACAAAATGGAAAATATTGTACAGGCTGAGTATCCCTTATCTGAAGTGCACGAGACCAGAGGTGTTTTGGATTTTGGAATATTTGCCAGTACGTAAGGAGATAGCTTGGGGGTGGGACCCAGGTCTAAATATGAAATTCATTTATATTTCATCTTATACATATAGCCTGAAGGTGATTTTATATAATATTTTAAATAATTTTGTGCACAAAACAAAGTTTGTACACAAGATACATTGCAGCTGGGAGGGTTTCTACCCTTGGGGCTGAGTAAACTCTTTTGACTACAACCTGTCACATGGGGTCAGGGGTGAAATGTCCCACTGGGCATCATGTACTCAGGAAGTTTGGGCTTTGGGAGCATTTGGGTTTTGGATTAGGGATGGTCAAATACTGTAGCTGCTTTGATCTCCCCATTTCAGATGTGAGATGTAATCCACCTTAACAGAAACTGGTTTTTCAGTGTTTAGATGTTTCAGAATTCCTTCCCCCAACTAATGAGTTTGCAATCTTACTTTTTTAGGTGAATTTTGGGCTGTGTGGTGCCTAATCTTGAAGCAGTAACTTCTGATTTTTGGATCACAGCCCATTTGTAGGAGGCTGGGACCGATGTACGGAACTCTTAAAGCAGCAGTTGACCATTTCTATTCCTTTGGAAGATGAAGAGGTCGCAGCTTACCCTGACTTCCCTGTCTTCTAAAGGCTTTTACTTTACCTGCTGTTGCGTGGATTTGGTCATATATTCCAGCTTTTGATTTTGATATCCGTTTTCCTCAGGAAAAAATATCACCTTTGTCTGCAGCATAATCTTAGTTCAGGGCAATACTGTTGCTTAAAAAAAAAAAACTCCTGGGAATTAGGAATCCAGTTTTAAGTTGTACATAACTCAAAATAATGCCAATGAGAATGTGAAAAGGGAATTTGCTGGAAATGAAACCTCACAGCTCAACAAAAGCAAGTTTTGTTTATTTGAATGGTTTCATTAAATAAGTCTACAAAGGTAACAAACTGAAGCACAAAGCGCAATCTTACAAGAAGCGCAACACCCAGAGTTAGTGCAAAATGTACATTAATGGCTGCTGAGAAACCCCCAAAGTTTGAATTCAGTTTGTTTTTTTAAACAGTATACATTGTTAAATAATGTAAGGAAAACATTTATAATTCAGAAAGATTTTTTTTTTAATGTGGAAAAAGATACTCAGTGTACTATTAACACAAAAATAATTTAAAGAGTTCAGTAGCACTAGCTCATTCCTCTAGGCTTCAGTTATTTCATCCACAGGAGGGGAAAAATCAACAGCAAATAAAACCAGTTCTTAGCTTTTGTGTATGAGTGAAAAGATCTCAAAATTATTAAACCAAAATAACAAAACGATAATGTGCTGCATTTGGCTCCCTCGTTCCTCTGGGATAGAGGTTTGTTCCATTCCTCGTAGGTGGTCCGCTTCTCATTGACTTGGCACTCTCCGTGCTGTCCTTACTCTCACCCTCTCCCCAAGAAGTACAAGCAGAGAATAAGTAAACAGCTTTAAAGCAGGGCTTGAAACCACTGGCCTTTTCAATTCTACCTTCCTAAACCCTCAGCTCTCATTTGCGTCTCTGGGGCCTCGGCCACACAGTAAAGAAAATAGGCCTGTAAGGAACGAACAGGACTCGGCTCTTCCTACGGCTGTGATTCCTGGGATGTGCCAATGGTCGCGGGTGTGTGTGGGGGGGTGGTGGTGAAATGTTGGGAATATGTCAGTTTCCCAACTAAGAGTCAAGAGAAGAAGCACCCCCAAATTAACAGTCCTAGCTTCTTTATCCATCTTCAGAGATAACAGAGTTCCCAAACATAGCCAATTAGGACAGTATTTCTGGAAAGCTCTGAAAACAAAAGAACTGCCCATTACAATTAGGCATAGCACTAAATAATACTGGTTGGTTGCAGTTATTATTTAAAGGAAATATTTATATGAAAAGATGAGAATATTGGTTATAATTTTAGAAATAAACGTGGCACAACAGAGTGTAATCCTGCAACCATTTGGACACCATAGAGGAAATGGGTAGGAATAAGCATTCTTTTTGACAATGCTTATTAATTCAGATGTAGAAAGATTCATTTTCCACAAAACATAGTACCCCAAGCTGAGAAGTGCATGGTACATGTGCAAGAGGAAAGTGATCCAAACAGTTCTTCTTAGAGCAACTTTCTCCATCTGTGGCTTTTCGCGATCACATTTTCCAACGTAAAAACTAGCCGCCACCCCCTTCCCTTTATGTTTAATTTCTTCTAGATCTCGTCTGTTCAAGCCCAGCTCAAACAAGTGAGGTTCACGACACTCACTGGCTGGGCATCAGTGTCTTCTAAACAGGTTTGTCCCCCGACTCTTGAGTCTTTCTTTCTCTTTCACTGAGCACACACCACTCTCAGTCTTCGAAATTGCCCGATTTTGTTATAATGCCCCTCCCTCAACTATTCCTGAAACAGAACCTCTGCTTTCACCCACTGATGCCAACTTCTCACCTGACTCATCTTACACCTGCTCTAGACAAAATTGTTGAATGACTTAAAAAAAATACTCTTTCAACTTCCCTTTGGCATATCCACCGCTAGGGTCACATGGACCTACGATTTCCTTCCACATGCCCTTTGCTGATCTGGGGTCTGGTAAGTTGATGCTAATGGCAGAAGCAATAGAAGTCCAAGGCACTAAAATGTCCAGCAAGCAACACTGGGAGAACAGAAGTATTCAAGTACAGTAATTTATACAATTTTACATTCACATTTATTTATCTAATACAATGGAAATACAAAGGAAAAAAGTTAAAGTGTCTCAATAAGTAAAGGACAGAGCTAGCTTTTTTTGGAACTTTTTAAACGTTTCATGTTACCTTTAAAACTACTGTTGTCCAACAACATTTATATAATATCACAGTGTTTCCACATCAAAACTGATGGTGAAGTTACATGTCCGCAGGGAACTTTATTTTTTTCCCTAATTGCTAATGCTGCAGTCAAAGCTGCTAGTATCTTTTGCTTGAAGCACTAATGACCTATCACAAGGGTTACACCCCCAGTCCCCTGGTATTTTCCACTGGGTTCTAAAAAGCGAAGAAAAACAAACAAACAGAAAGGGCGGGGGGAAGAGGGACAGGAGCAAGGCAGGAGACAGCCCAATAGCTTTGTGTGTGTGTCCTGCGGTTTGGGCTGTTGAGGGAGAGTAAGGGATTTGGGGCGTGTACCAAAATTAGGAGCTCCACCCACTTGAAAACACAGATGGGGTTTGATTTTACACTGAGCTCTCGAGTAGCTTCCTCATGAACAAGATTCTCTTTCCTTGCCCAAGCCCTCACTGTTGGGTACGGAAGAACAGAAAAGCACGGTCTGAAGCTGCCCCTTCACAAGAAAGCTGTTCTTGTCCCACTCCAATGAATGGAGGGGGACAGAGACTCTCCATTCTGTGGGCTCAAAGCGGTACTAAAACATTCCCTTCCGGCAAGAAATAACCAGGTCAATGCAGCACTAGTAGTTAGTAAGAGGCTACTTTCCCACCCCACCCCCATCAGCATTCCACCTCCTGCCCCCAGACCTACTCGGTTAACGGCCTCAGGTCTAAGTGGTCCGCAGGTTGGAACCTGGGGGATTGCTGATGGATTTCTGCAAATTGCTGATGTTGAAACTCTGTAAGGAGGCGGTTCCCACAGGCTGGAACTGGCCAAGCGGCTGTGGTGCTGGGCCTCCTGTCCCACTCCACTGAGCGCCAAATGGGGCAGCTGGAAAACCGTACTGCTGTGGGGGGCACAGAGACTTGGTGAAGTGACCTAGAGAGGTAGCTGACGCTGCAGAGATGGGGGCGGAGCCGCCCAGGTTTGAGGTCATGGAGACGCACAGCTGCCCAGGTGCGGAGAACTTCCTCGCCATCCCAGGGCCCTGGAAACAAAACCGCCACAGGTAAAGTCTGGTGTGGGTTTGACAGCCCATGGGTATAAAATGGGCAGCACTGAAACACACATCTATTCTGTCAGGTACGGTAAAATGAAACAAAGCCTTCCACAGTATTTAGTGGCTCTTTATATTTACCAAGTAAGAGTGAAAATGACTCTTCTGAGTAGAAGGGAGGTGTCACGTGTCTGTGCGTGTCTGCACATGTAGCTCAGGATGTTGAAGGAAAAGGGAAGAAAAAACTGAGCTGACCCGTAAGAGGCTAGCAATTCAGGGAAGGAAAAACAGAAGGGCACCGGGTGACTTTTGCCTTGTTTTTCTAAAGAGTGTTAAAATTCATGAGCTACTAAAGAATGTCATGGCATAAAATGTTAAGTAGCCTAGGTAGTTTATATCACCTTGGATTTAGCTGTGTGTTAAGTGATGCTCTGACAGATTAGGTCTAATGGCAAAAAGGGGAGACTTACCTCATAATTCGTATGTCCTTTGCTTCCTCTCCTGCCTGAAAGATTCATGGCATCTCGGGCCCAGTTGTCCACCAATTTGTGCAGGTCATCTGTGAACGTGCCCTTCCTGCTGGACGTCATGGCAGGAGGCTGAGCCTGGGCGGCTTGGCTGTTCACTGTCCCCCCGACGGTGTTTGTGCTGCTGGTCCCTAGAGTTGTAAGAAGGAATAGAATATAAGCATTAAAAGGATCCTGGGTTATAATTTCAGGACGAGGGAAAACTTCACAGGATAATGAATGGCAAACCACAGAATGGGGAGGGGATGAATTGGGAAGCCATGCAAGAAAGGAATATTTTCTAAGGTTTTATTTAGCCATTTGTTTTGGTATAAAAGAGTAATAAAAACAGTTTCTTTTCAGTAGCTGCAGATAAGGCTGAACAATTCAGGACGATGGTAGGTGCAAAGGGCAGGGACTTCTTTCAGCCCCTTCGCAGAGCATCTTAGAGTACCGGAACTGCCCGCCAGTACTCTATTCCCAGCATCGTACTGATGAGGGAGATGTGAAATGGTCAACAAGGCTAGTTGATCTGGAATTTGGCAGAATGCGGGGCCAGAAGAAGAGGATTTCTTGTGCATTTGGCTGGGTTAAAGCAGGAATAGGAATGCAAAGATAGGTGCTTGGCCAAGGAGAAGATGGGGTTCCCAGACCACGTGGACATGGCCACATTCTTTAAAACAGAAAGAGCATGCTCTGTTCAAAAAACTTTTTCACCTGGACCCATAAACACGAATTTGCAAACATAAACCTGGTTAAGAGTTAAGCCTTCAACCTCCCCCAGTTCTCATGCGGAAGGGACTGCATGGTGTCCCTGAATCTTTCAACTCCAGGAAGACGAGGTTTTCCTGAAGATGACCTCAGTTTCAATTGGTTCAAGGATTCTCACCCCTTCTCCCCACTCTTCCCGGAACACCATGTAGAAGCAACAGGAAAATGCAGCTGAGGCAGGGTGCAAAGGGAAGGAGTAAGCTTTGGGGTTGTGATGAAGGAATTCTATTTCCATGGTTTGATGAGAAAGGAAGAAGGAGTTTGTGTCCTGCCTGATTTCGGTTCTGCTGGAGGGCACACTGAAGATTATTCGAAGAGGCACGATTAGGGAAGAGGGAAAGAAGAGTCATGGTCTTGTTTTTTTTCTCTCACCCCCCACTTTCTTATCAGATCTCACATTTGCTACACAATAAATAAAAGCTACTAAAGTTAAGTTGTGAGCCACTAGGCCCTAAGATACCCAAGTAATGCTGGGGGCTAAATAAGTGCATGCGTTTCCCTGCTTTCAAGGTCAAAGCAGCACCAGAACACAGCGGCACGCCTAACGCAACCCTGCCATTTAAAAGCCTGTTATTGACCACTGCTGGTCTCAAGTCAAGTTTCTACCCTGCCACCCGGGGAATGGCACACACCAGCATGTCTGTGCTGCGCTAACGGCTAACTCTGAGGTGAGGTGCAGAGTGAGGAAGGTCACATGCTGCTTACCGCCGTGGCAAGATACGGAACTAAGGCAGTGTGCATGTCAGCTCACTTCCCGGTGCCCGCTGGAGCCGCGAGGGGATTGCTATCGTGCATACAGTGTAAAGGGAACAGTCACTTCCCCTACAGTACAGGAACCCAAGTGGAAAAGTATCAAAGCACAGGAAACAGCCTTCTGCAAGCAGCAAACGTGAGACGGAGGTGAAGAGGGAGGCACAGGCAGTGAGGACGGGCAGTCATGACAGTGGCCAGATCTGGAAAGCAAGCACATCGCATGCACGAGGACGGCCATCCTGTGTGAATGGTTACTGCTTGGTGAGCTTGATGTGAGAAAGAATCAAAACAAAAGCCAGAAATAACCGTGGGAGAGCAGGACCGTCAGAAGCTAAATACGAGGAGCTCGGGAGAGGTGAGCAGTGCTTGTTAACAAGAGCTCGTGCTGGGAGTCACCCCTCTCCAGTGTGGCATCGGTCGCCCCTGGAGAACCAAATTTCATCTTTCATCGTAACCCATTTTACCTAATACTGAACTCTGACAGTGGGGTTTATCCCAAGAGGAAGAGTTAACCACACAGTTAAACCTTATTCTGGCTTCTGTGAACAGGCTTCCCGTTAAAGAAAGAAAAAAATGCATCCCTTTCTGACTAGAAATTAACTCCTGGGAAAAGCAGACTTGACCATAAAAGCTACCACAGTAGAGAGGGCTTCAGAGAATATGCTAGTCAGTCTCTAAACCTTTTTTAGTTCTTCTGAAAAGCTCCGAAAAGTAGTATTTACTTACTCCCGAGAATTCTTACTTTGATTTTCTCCTGACATGGTAATACATTTCCCCTACCCGCCCGCTGTCGGATCCTAGTAACAATAATCTCTTACGAAGCACAATACACTGGCCAGCACCCAAGTTTGGAGTTTTCCTGTTGACCCTCTCTAGAACCTTGTAGTAGCCTGCTGGGTTGCTGAGTTATCTGTACTTCAATGAGAAGCCATCAGTCTAAGCCGCCAAACTCTACCAAGTGGCATTTCTCTCCTCACCAATCTAGCGGACATCTCCCACTACATGGACGTTCATATGCTTTCATCCTGCTGGGTTTCCAGTGGGGGTTTAACAGTGCCTGCCACTCACCTGCTGGCTAAAGGGCTCTCTTTCCCATAGGAGCTAGGTATCTCTGACCTCCCTATACACTATACCCATCCATGGGCATCACCGATCCATGACTGTCGCAGAGCTAGGCTCACATGGGCTCATCACTGACAGCACTGACTAGGAGGTGATTTCTCAATCTGGAAGAATAGCTAGTAGTTAGCAATTAAGTATGTTAAAAAACATATTAGAAAAGGGTGCAGAGCTAGATGGAAGTTAGGAATCAGGGAGCTGTGAGGCTTCAGAGTTCAAAGAACTTATAGGTAAAAGGTGTTGCAATCAAGGACCAAAAGTAACAGAAAGAAAAGATAATTACTACAGAGCTGGTTGCAAGGACAGACTTTTTTCACCATCTTCCCTGAAGCACAAAGAAAGAAGCAACGTGTTAAAGATAAAGAAACATCAGTGTAAAATATTTAGAATCTTAAACAGCACACAAAGGCCCAGCCAGAGAAAGCAGGAGGGGAGACAGATGGGTAGTCCTTGCCATAGAGATAGTTTTTTTTTCTCCTTTTTCCCCCTCCTCTACTCTGAAGGAACATAGACACAGTTCTATGTATCTAATTGGCTGTTAGCCTGACATGATTATCTGATGGGCCGTGTTACCTGCCTAACAAACGTTGAGTTTCCACACCCAATCTTTGTATCTAAAAGAGTAATGCCCTGCATTATGGCTCTGGAATGGGGGAGGAATGCCAATCTCTTAGTTCTCACTGCTTGAATTTCAAATACCCAAGCAGTGTTTCCACTGACCCTGTCTCACTTCCTGTTTCTCCAGCTGGGTTGTTAAAAAGCACTTAATTAAATGCATTAGCAATCTTACCACAGTAGGCTGACAGACGGACATTACCATTGTTACAGCTTTAAATTTCTTTAAATTGGTTATTCTAGTTCCACATCCTAGACATATATACCAACCCCTTCCCTTCCAGAAAAATCTTTAAAACTATGTGGAAAACGAGCAACCTCTGAACATAAATAGAGCAGTAAGCCAAGCCGTGCTTCCAAACCATTATCTATTTTGAGAGCATAGAATAATATATCCCAAACTAGTAAGATCCCCACCCTTTTAAAGTACTTGTTTTCTTTGCATATTTCTTCATAATCTTTTTTTTGTGGATATACGGTCTTGCTATATCGCCCAGGCTGGTCTCAAACTCCTGGCCTCAAGCGATCCTCCTGCCTTGGCCTCCCAAATTGCTGGGATTGCATGAGCCACTGTAGCTTGCCTCCATATTTCTTTAAGTCTGCCTCTGGGATTTGTTCACCAGGCTTACACGATGTATCCTGATGTGCCTTCAAGAGATGTAAGGCCTCTCGTTTTAGACCCAAAGGGAAGTGACAAGATTTAATATTTCTAACAACTTTATTTGAACGACACGGGAAATACCACCTACCTTTAAGTGTGGGGTAAAAATTTATAGACTTAATTAAAGTGGTACTCGTCACATTATACTTCACAAAAAGAAGCCTTGGTTTTCTTTCTTCCCTCTCAGACATTTCAGGCTGTATATCATAGCCCTGATATCTCCCATTCTACTTCAAAACCCTTGCCTCCTACTATTAATGTATTTTCATCTTTCTAGCTGGACATGCAAATTAAATGTTTATTTAAGTGTCAAGTGCTAGGCATAGTCCAGGTTAGTCTAACCAGAAAAATTATTAATCTGGGTATTCAAATATCACACATGCTTGGAAAACTACCAAATTGGGTAATGCCTTCTACCCCTTTCTTTGTTAAATAGCCCTGGACTAGTGATTGTGGGGAAAGGCAAAAGCAGTAAGAGACTGCCTCAAGTACAGCCAATCCATTACTAGTTCAGGTGAAGAAGATAGCAGTGCGGAGGGGTTATAAATGCGTGAGTAAGGGAAATGGAAGTTAATGTGTTGTACTTCCCTTTAAATCTGGTCACTACAGAGAATAAAGGGAGGTGTCAATCCTTTCCACCATGAAGAGGCCCAAAGACCCCTGGACCACACTCGGAAACAGTGATGGCCTTAGCACATGCATTTACAAAGCACTTCAATAACCACATCAGAAGTTTGAGGCCTGAATAGAGAACATCTTTCACCAACTTCTAAGAAGGTTTTTCTACCTGAACTATGTTTTTGTTTGTTTGTTTTTTAAACTATTTCAATAAACATTTATTGACTGCCTACTCATGTGCCAGGGAGGCACTGGCTAACCCGAGGGAAACCACACGTGCTTCCCAAATGCTACTTGTTTCTGTGTAACCGGTCTTCCTTGACGTGTACAACCACCCCAGGACATAGGCCACGTCTTCATTTCACATATGGGGAAGAAGGTGACTTGCTATTGTGCCTTGTTTCTAAGCAGAAAGCTGGGAAATCCCAGCAATTATGTTAAAAAGATGACTTTCACTTGTAGGTTCTGGGCTTTGGTCTTTAACAGAGTAAATGCTTTATCAGAATAACCACTTTTTGAACTACTGCTTTTATGGAGTTTGAGGGCAGTGGTGATCTAACGAAGAGATTCTAGCATCTTTTCAACTGGTAGATGCTTAGGCTTAATTGAGGGGGGAAAAAAAAAAGATTTCAACCTACTCTGAAAAAGAATGGAAAAAATAGGGTATAACTTTCACCTGCTGCCAAGATCTAAGTGCATCAGTGGTCAAGATGCTTCCTGTCACTTCTAGTGGCAGGGCGGTGAGATGAACAGGACCATAGAGTGTAGTTTTCATTATTCTAAATGACCCAGCAGTCTACAGCCTTGATACCCTCTGTCACAGCTCTACGAAGAAGCAATTCTACCAGCAAGTTATAGTGAAATTTGTAGAAACCTATTATTATTTCTAAATCTTTTATCATAATTGATGTGCGGACCCAAACTTCTGAGGGTAACAGTAATTCAGCCAAGCCACTGAGTAGATGATATACAGAAAGGGACAATGAAAATGGACTGTGTGAAACATCAGCTCCAAGCAGCAGAAAAACGAGGACGAGGAAGGAGTAAAGGTGTTACACACAAAGAGCCAAGCAGGGCGTACTCAGAAATCGGGTCCTCCTGCCACCAGGTTTGAATGTCACCTGCTCAGATGCACAGTTAAACTTCGCACAGCCTGTGAGAGGGGAAAAACAAGGAAGAACAGAGAGAGGAGACAGAACACAGCTACAAGATGTTAGAAACTCGAGGCCGGAGTGGTGAAATGCACTAAGATGGTACACAAAAGAACAAGCTTCTGGAGGAAGTCACGTATGTAAGACTGGAAATATTAGGTCTCAATTCTTTTCAAGCAATATACTGATGCTTTTCTCAGTTGGAATAATGCTAGCTAGTTTGTGCTTCTCACCAACCAAGTACATTCATCTCGTGAAGAGACAATCTAATCTCTCATTTCTGTGAAACTGGCAAAGGCACTTAAGCTACTTGCCTATACTTTTTTCATTCTCTTCCACCCAGATATCCAATTCCTTTCGATTCTTGTACTAATGTTACTAGAAGCTCTTTCCTCTGCAGGAATGTTTTCATCAATTATTAATAAACAAAACTATATTTGGAAAGTAGGTAACTGCAGGGCTATTCGTTTTAGTATGCCACTCCCATACTTAGAAGTTACAAAATTCTACACTGGCTAAGAAAACGCATTAGCTTTCAGAAACTGCTAAAACTCTCTGGAATTTCATCCAGGAAATAGCCCAGTATTAAAACATAAGTTCCAAATCCCAAATCAGTTATTCACATAGGTTGCAGATGTAACTTTTCACTGTAATCCCTTGAAAAAAAGCTATTTCACCTGATGGGAGCAATGAGCCCACAAATTCTAATCATTACTCAACTTCCCTTTTCAGCCCAAAGATTAAGTGTACAACACGCAGGCTGTGTTCTAGTCAGCTGGTCTTTCACCCCACCTTAATAATAGGTTATTCATCAGGCTTTTGTCCCAGGGATGGTAATATCTCCATGTTAATGTTTTTGGAAGATGATGGTTGCTTTAATTTCTTACCTTGACCTGGAACAGAAAGGCTTGGTACTGAAATGGCACCATCACTGGTGAAGGCTGAATAGAGGTTGTCACTGGAGGGAGATGGCTTAAGGGGCTGTAACAGCTGATTCTGCCCAGACTCTGGGATGTTGCCAGGAGGGTGGAGGGTCTGCTGGGGGTGCAAGACTGCAGCTGCACTCTGACCAGACAGGTTACCTGCCGGAAGATAAAGTGGCATGAGGAGACATATCCAGCTTTCCCAATGCACTCAAATAGGCATTGTTCTTATTCCTTCAATTTGTCCCACTGAGTGAACAATGATGGGCAAAAGCTATAAATTGATGAAAGATCAAAGTCCTTGCTAACAAAAAGGGAAATGAGGAACGACACTAAGAATCAACAGGCAACAGGGCTATCTGAATTATCCCAGAAGCTTTTTAGCTTTAGAAAACCTAGATGGTCCACAAGCCTGAGCAGAGTGAGAAGACTAGAATATGCAGTGGATACAGGATTCCATTTGGCACTTCCACAATGGCTTTTTTTAATCCTATTAGAAAAGATATTGAATCATAATATAAATGGGTTTATTAGGTAGTCTCTGCTTAGACTTGTAAATATGCATCAGATCAGATATAAAAGAGATGTCAAAATATGTAATTACAGAGTAATGAATGTTTAAAATTATTCTTGGTAGGTGGCTTTCAATCACTAGGTCAATTGTCCTGAAATTGATTAACCTCTCTGTTCCCTAGTTACTATTTATAGTTAAACAGAAGTCCACTCAAAAAGCATGTCAAAATTGGGGTCAGAATCTGACTGGCATCAGATCAGAGATCAGCTGAACTCTCTTACAATCACATCTCTATTGACTGGTTTCATGAATTGGTTCAAATGTGCTAGAGAAAAGATTTGGGCATCTATGAAAGCTTGCATAGAATGGAGCTGCTAAGAAGTTTGCAACTGCTTTCTAACATACTTTATAGCCCTCTTTTACTTTTGAACTAATTATCTGTTAACAGTACCATAATTTCACCAAAGGATAAAAGCTCTTTATCTTCTATTTAAATAGACAAACTATAGTTCCTTACAAGAGATTATGACTTAACTATTTCTTTGATTATAATCACTAGCAAGTTCTTTATCCCAATATAGATAAATGAAATAAAAACTCTAATCAAGGAAGTTACCACTTAGACACACTCAAGTATCTATATGACATTTACATTCATCTCAGTTGCAATTATGATGAACTCAATCATTAAAAGGAAAAATCTACCTGAACTTTACTAAACAGAGAATAATGCATTTTCCTCCAGTTGCTCAAGAGTTTGGTTAAATGCTAAGAGTTAATGGGAAAAGCTAAATGTTTACCCTTATGAACAACTATAAATGAAGATTACCAGTACATAGCAATATGGATTACAGTGGAATAAGCCATTGTACTCATCCAGTTTACTTCCACAGACTCAAAAAGAGGCACAATAAATATGGGGAGAGGGGAAGTCAAGGAAGCAAGGATATTAGGAAAACCTTTGAAATTTGACAAAAATAACAAATGTTTAATAGATTATATTATATATAGTTGGAGACAGAAACAAAAGATGGGACAGCCATGGCTGACCTGGCCTCGGGCTTTTTACCTGAAAGCTGGGGGCTTTTATTCCCCAAGGAACTGCTGCGACTAGATTTGCTGCCTTTGCTTTTCGTGGGTCGCCGCCTTCTCCCTGAAAGGGGAGCAGCTGGGGGAATAATGACAGCAGGGGGAACCTTGCCCAGTTTGGTATATAAAGATTCAATTTCATGCTTCTGGCGACTCTGCAGGTCCTGAATCTCTTTAAGATGTCTATGAAAGATAAATCAAACAAATATAACCCTCTTTATTCAAACAGGAATTAACAGCATAGTCTTAAACCTGCATTCAAGTATTTACTAGTTACTAACGAACCTTTTCCCCAAATGTACTACACCACGAGACTCTGGCTTGTCAACTCACCTTGCTGGCCTCCGTTACCCAAGCCATATCCCAGCAAGCTCCTAGCCAACAACAAATGATTGATAATGTGTTAGGGGAAAAAGAATTCCTGACTTTTGAGGCCATGTGCAGGACAGCTGAATTTGCTACTCTGATCCAATCTGCCAAATATAATTAACAAAACTTGACAACATTATCATACATCCTAGTGCCATTACTGGATTCATTTGGTAGGCTAATAAATAGCCAAGAGTGGTTAATGGTGACAAAAGGCACTATTAATAAAATAATATTACAGTAGCAATACAAAGGTGCTGGAGAAGTTCTTTAACTGGAAATACTACAGGTCCTTCTGAGTGTAAGAAAACCTAATGAACTACAGCCAGGGAACTTTAGCTTTTGCATATCTCCTTCTCTTTAAAAGAGAGACATCAGCATATTGTAGTGAAAAGAATATTAATCCTAGCACTAAGATCTAGGTCTTAAAACATTACCTGCCATTATTCTTTCACGGGAGAAAATACACTTACTTCTCTCGCAGTCTTCGCAGCTCCAGCTTTAAGTCTTCGTCTTCAATGTCTGACTCGTTGTCACTACTCATATAAGAGGAGTTGAATGAATTACTAAGGCTTTGACTTAGATTCTGGATAGGAAGGCTCTTTGAGCTCAGCTGATGTGGGGAGTGTGGACTACCTGAACCGTCATCCACATCCCTGCTTAGAAAGGCAGCCTCCAGGTCAGAAGACGGCCCATTCAGATGTGAAGGCTCTGACAGTTCAGGCTTTTCTTTCTTTGGTATCACAGCAGGAAGAACAGCTTGTTCCAAATCCATACAGGGAGGAGATGTCACTGGTCCCTCTTTCTTTGCCTCAGCAATCTTGTCCTCAGTTCTTGATACAGAGAAACGACCCACTTTGTTTGCTGTAGTTGTCACCTGAAAACGCCCAACCTTGGTAGGCTGCCCAGTTTCTGACTTTGCCTCTGGGGCTGGAGCTTTGGGGGCACTATCAGGCACATCTGAAGAGATACCATGAGCAGTTACCCCATTGGGCTCTGGCTTCACCATGGTACTCTCTGGACTACTACTTGATAGCACTGAGGACTCGGAAGTGCTGGATTCAAAATGAACAGACTTTGCATCTTCTGGCTTATTTTTACCCTCTTTATTGGCATCATCCATTGCAACTGAAACCTGATGGAAAAAGAGAACAGAATGAGATTAAAAACTGAACTTCTGGGCCCAGGCATGGTTGTTCACGCCTATAAAATCCCAGCACTTTGGGAAGCCAAGGCAGGAGGATTGCTTTAAGCCCAGGCATTCAAGATTGCAGTGAGCTACGATCATGCCACTGCATTCCAGCCTGGGTGACAGAGTGAGACCCTGTTTCTAAAAATAAAATAAAACCAAACAAAATAACAGCACCACCAAACTGAAGTTCTGAATATTCACTATCATGGACCAAAAAAAAAAAAAGGGGATCACTCTATTTCCCAGTCAATGAGCAGTCCATCTTAGTGAACATTAACTGAATACCATTACAGAGAACATATCTGTGCTGAGATACAGATTGTGTGGCCGGCTCAACTTACTAAGTAAATGACTTACTTCCGTATCTCATGTCATAAACAGGATTCAGATTCATGTGTTAGTCAAAATATAAATAACCAGAGGTCACAGAATCTTGAAGGTTGCTTTGTGAATTAAGAAAAACTACAGAAGTGAAATCCAGCAACTGTTAAATGCCAGCTAAGCCTGAAGACTCAATACGACTGATGAGTAATTAAAAGGAGGATTCTGATCCTCGTCCTGGTTTGCCCGTGTATTATCAATACAAACTCCGCCCATCTACAAACTCTCAGAAGCTCAGTTTTACAAATGAGAAAAACATCATCTACTATCCTTTTAACTCCAAGGGCTATCAGGAGAATAATCTGAAAGTAGCTGTGAAAACAGCAAAAAAAAGGATTTGCAAAAGCCTACTTCACACAACGTATTAAGAACCAGAAAATGCTCACATGTTGGACCAGCTGGGTACATAAAGTGATGAAGTATCACTTGATACCGACTCAGTATTTTAACTTACGGAATGAATCCTATGTAAATTATCCTAATCATAGAAAATGTTTTTATACACAAAGATGTTTACTATTACTTTACTTATTAAGTTGGAATAATTAGAAACGACCTAAATGATCAACAATAGCAGAATGTTTAGGTAAACTAACAGATGGGGAAAAAAGCTACAAAATACTCAGAGCAAGAGAAACGGTCAATTTTAGATACATGCTTGAGCAGAGAACAAGGAGTGGAAGGAAATACACCCAAAAAAGTAATATTGGGAGGTAGGTAGTATAACTATCTTTTTACCCACTGTTCTGAGTATTCTATATTTTAAAATTATATATTACTTTATTAGGGAAAAATGGTAACTATAAAGTACTATGTAAAGAAGTATTACTATATCATTGGCTTGGCAGTTACGTCCCAAATAGGTAGGTAATGATGTTATTATATACATGACTCCACCAAAAGAGGGAATCAAGGCAAAGAAAAGTGATTATCTTACCTGAAATCGCCCCATCTTAAAAACACCAGCTCCTGAAGTGGCTGCTAGGACAGGACCTTCTATGCCTTGAGAAACTGAAATACATGGAGGAGGGAAACATAAACATCTCTTTTAGTTAGCTTCTTTTCCTTTGGCCAGAAATACAGCAGAATGAAACTATATATGAGGCAAGTTGTTAGAGGCAAAAAAAACTTCCTTACCTCCTTTATCTCCTAGGCTTTGTCCAACAGAGGGAAATAATTATTGTTTGCTCTACTACTAGATACCTTCACTAGGAAAGATACTACTGTTTGTTAAAAATTGTCAAGGTCTGAAAATTTATCACTAACCCTCTAAAGTGATAACATTGTATCCTGATAATTTACATTCCCCTTTAATTTGTCCATTTCTGGACTTTCTAGTCTGTTCCACTGATTTGCAAGTGACTTCTTTAAAAACAAGACAGCCAATTCAGAATGTAATTGCCTTGAAAATAAAAATGTTTACTGATTAACTGAAATCTTACATTTGTATTCCCATACAAATGTATGTCCAGGATATAAAAGCTTATCTCTATCCCTGTATATCCAGTGTCACAAAAGCCAAAAGATTATCGGTAAATTAACTCATAAATACAGCATGCTTGAATTTCTTAATCTCTCATAGCAAAACCCAGCTAATGACAAAGGGTCTTACGCTAAGAATCTATCACTACCCCTTATATAACTCCCCCCCGATAATAATAGATTAATTAAATTTGCTAATAATTTATACTTTAGATGTTACCATCAATGCTCCTCAGTCACGAAATAACATAAAAATGTTCCTTATAATAGTTTCACATAGACTGATGTTCTCAAGAATGTGTCTTTCAAAACAGTAAAACCTCTATAATCAATTACAGGTAGGACTGGAATTAGTAAGGTAAAAGAAGGATGCTTCTCACCATCCTTCTGAGGCTGTGCTCCTGCTTCTGCAACTGCTGTTGGAGCCACCATGGACACAGGCTGCAAAACACATTCACATAAATACCACAAAATCTTCAGCTTCAGTCATGCTTAAACTTTGCCTTGTTGCCCTTCCTCTGTTCTTTGTGAAAGGGCAGAAAGATAGTATATGTGAAGAAACTTATGTCTGAGGGATTTTGTTTTGTTCTCTTTTTTCTTCTTACACCCTAAAAATAAATCTAATGTAAAGAAAGGCATCTTTTGCAAGAAGAAATTTAGAGTCTTATTCCTCTTGACTGCTTTGGTAATTTTTTTCATAGGATACTTAAGAGTGTAACTAGGATATTTATAGAAACACAGTTTTAAGTAAAACATCATTGCCTCATAAAGTTTAGCCTCTCCAAAGCAAAAACACAAAACCCACAGAATTGATCTGCAATATAATCTAATCAGAGGTTAAGGCTAGAAAAGTGTTTTTCAAATCAAATATTTCCCACTACTGGGTCAGTGCTAATCTTTCATTAATCTGTCTTGTTTCTGTTCGCTAGAACAAGCAGGGACTCTGAATATGTGTTAAAGGTATTAAAAATGGTTTAGGTTACAGTTTGTGTTCAAGGAATATAATACATTGAGCTTAGGAGGGGATTTAATCAATATTTTCAAAACTTACACCGACTGTAGATGTCACTGTAACAGTCTCTGGACTAAGTGTTCTTCTCAATTGAGCATCAAGATCTTCTAGAGGTTGCTGGGACTGAACAAAAACAAACACAGTATAAATATAGTTCATTGGCAATTTCAGAGCCACGGTATATAGGCAAATTATATAGGACATACTGTTCTATGCTTTAGATTGGCACAATGTAACATGTCTTCATATATATATTATTATAAAACTCACAACGCTAATTAGTACATTGCTTTAAGGATTTTATCAGTTTCTCAAAATTGTATGTCAGTCTCTCAAGCCTTAGAGTAACTCATGTTTTTGCTATTTCAAAGTCTTTTTTTTAACCTTCTGTGTTCAACGTTAAACGGAGTGATAGAAAAAGTTGTTTACTTTTCTCTCTTTTTTAAGACAGGATCTTACTCTGCTATTTGGGTGAGAGTGCAGTGGCGTCATCACAGGTCACTACAACCTCCAACGCCTGGACTCACGTGATCCTCCTGCCTTAGTTTCCCGAGTAGCTGGGACTACAGGTGTGTGCCACCAAGTCTGGCTAATTTTTACATTTTTTGTAGGAACAAGGTCTTGCTATGTTGCCCATGCTAGAATCAAACTCCTGGGCTCAAGCAATCCTCCCACCTTGGCCTTATAAGGTGCTGAGATTACAGGCATGAGCCACCTGTACCTGGCCTGTCCTCTTTTATCTCTGAAAAAATGTATAAAGATCTATTGGAAGAGTAACTGTATCCAATGTTTCCTATTTTATTTTCTTCCAGACAGGGTACTGCTCTGTCACTGAGGGCTAGAGTGCAGTGGTGTCATCACAGTTCACTGCAACCTGAAACTCCTAGGCTCAAGTGATGTTCCTGCCTCAGCCTCCCAAGAAGCTGGGACTACAGGTGGACGCCACCACACCTGGCTAATTTTTCTATCTTTTGTAGAGGGGGGTGGGTCTCATTCTTGCTCAGGATAGTCTTGAACTCCTGGCCTCAAGTGATCCTCCTGCCTTGGCCTCCCAAAGTACTGGATTACAGGCATGGGCCACCGTGCCTGCCTTGCTCTATTTCTTTCTCAGTTGTATATAGTTTTTTCTGTCTCTATGAATAAAAGATGGCATTAATATATTCTGTCACTATCGGGGGTATAATATTATTCTCTCCTTCAGGTTTTACAACACTTCTCCTACCCTACAGAAGGCAGCCAAGGAGGTTCAGGCATTCTGTCCTGCTCATCAGGCCTCACTGCCATCCAGCCCAAGGCCACAGCTTCTGCCCTTGCCACAGTCTCTACTCCTGTATCTCCCTGTCTTGGCTTCTGTCAACATACTTTCATACAGCCTTCATTTACGCCTCTCCCTCTATATTCGGGCACTATCCAGTTACTCTATCCCAGCTCCAGTGTCTCATGTGCTGTTTCTTACCACATTTTAAACTCCCTTACTTATCTAAATACATGTGTTTAATGAGAAAACAGGTTTAAAACTAAATTCCCAATTTATAGACTTTCACCATGCACTTTTATCAAAATTTGGTGACTGACAGAGTAGGTTCTCTGTTGGAGTTATTACTTTATTGTGGTAAGTTCCTTAAATAATGTTTTACTGTACTGGGATAAAAGAACTGGGTTAAATTCAGATTGGGCTTTTCAAGTAAGCAATTTACCATGTTTTTCTTATATATGATTCCAAAATAAATTCTTAATTTAGTTTCAAAATGTACTAGCTTGCCCTATGTCAGAAGCTTTTTCATGATCATGATGGATTTATAGTGAGTACTTTCCTTAAGGAAATTAAGGAAATGTGTTGGTGGTGGGGTAGGGTGGGAAAGGGTAATACTAATTTCAACATTACAGGTAATTCTGACTGCCATTGCACTCAGTGAGCAGAACTGTGTATGAGCTGGGAATCTAAGTTCAAGTTGCTGGTCTCAGTTCCTCTGTGATTAATCTTACAATGTTAGCATCTTGCTGAGCTGGATGATTTTTATATTAAAAGATAAAGTACATATTTTTCATTAAACATTACCCTTATACCTACCTATATGTAAGCTAATTATTTCATTAGGTGGTCAATGAAAGAAATGATAAACACTTAAGAAAAAACTAGTTGCACTGGACTCACGGAAAAAAGTTTATCAGTTATCAATGTGCTTCTCTTTTCTAAGCAACTTTCAAAGTTAATTTTGATTACATATAATTTTTTACTTCCATAATGGCTTAGAACTTAACCTCACATTTACGATCCAATTTTACTGTTCTAAAAAGTGTGAATGATAAAAGATGTCATCATATGAGTCTGGCAAAATGTCAACTTTGGTATTTTCTTTCTAAGATATGAGAAATATTAATATCAAATGTTTTCTAAATGACCTAAGCAACATTACAAACAAAACAACTATGAAGCTTCTTACTTTAAGTAGGGCCTATTTCATTATCTACAGTGTTTTCAAAGAAAGGTGTTACCAAGTCAAAGCCAAATAGGAGCCAGAAGCCAAGATCATGCAACGGAGACTTTAAATAAGATTTGTGAAAGAAAGTAGGAACACAGAAAGAAATCTGCCAAGTCTTGGGGCACCTGGGTTAGGGAAGGTCCTGGAAAAGGTGGCAGCTGCTCACTGGATAAAGCACCTGGTGGAAGTTCAGTACCCACAGGCAACACCTACAGACAATGAAGGGAAATTCAAGTCCATGAGGCACTGTTAGTAAAGACTGAATACTAAAGAACAAATTGACTAATCTGAATGCACAAACATAAGAATAAATCGACTAATCTGAATGCACAAACATAAGAATAAAATGTATCTAGTTAAGATTGCCTAAGTTACAGTCTGCATCTGTCTTAAAGAACGTGACAACCAATGATATTATTACAGGGGTTACTATGACATACTCATAAAATGAACAGTGAAGTATAGTAAAAGGTTATTCCCTAGGGAAAATACAGAGAACAAGAGCTGTATGCACATAAGAGGCACAGTCCAGCTAATCTTAAGCTACTTATTTGGCTGAGTACTATCAAGCTTTTGCTAAGAAAAATAAGATTTTTCTGAGAAAACAGTGGCTGTTCAGAAATAACCAAGGGGCAGGCCTGATAACAAAAGGCATCAGAAATCTAATATCAAGCAATTTCTATTTTTTCTGAGAGATTTTATATTACTCTACTGTAAAAAGAACCTCACATCAAAGGCAATGCAGAAAAATGGCTGAAGCATACAATACAGCAGACATAATACAGCTTTGTTACTTGGAGAAGATTAGAGAGGTTGAAGATGGCAGGATGAGAGGAAATGCACCACAGCAGAATTAGAAAATACATTCTAATTATTTTGGTCCTAGGATTAGATTATTTCTTCCTCCTCTGTATCAATTTCATCACTAATGTCCAATTTTTTATAAACCCCAAATTGCACATCTGTGGAATCTACAATAAAGCAATAAATCTCCTGATTTGCTTTATTCTCACTGAAACAAAGATTGTGAACAGCTATTAGTACATATATTTTGTTGACGGATGCATGTAGCTCCCTTTTGTGATACAGATTTCCTCAGTTTGTACCAATTCAGAATAAATGCCTGTATTTTACCTGATAATTATACATTTTTAGAAAATGGTGCAGTATAATTCACCTGAAAGTCCCACCATATTAAAAAAAAAAAAAAACTTCTGTTCAACATACATATCCCAAAATTGCCATTAATTTGTTTAATAAATATTATAAGCCACGTACCTTTTTTTTTTTTTTGCCGGGTACCTTTATAACTATGTTTCTAATTTATAAGAATGAGTTGAAAAATGTACTTATTACGAAGAAAAAAGAAGGATCATATTTATCTAATTATTTTATAACAAGAATCTTACCGGAGCCTTAACTAAAGGAGGCTTTGAAGGAGCCGTTCCAGGTTTTACTCCTGATGTAGTGGTGGCTGGGGTAGATACTTGCCCAGGTGAGACCACTGGTACACCTGACAAAGCGACTGTTCCTAATGTCAAGTTCGTTGGTGGTAAGCAAATACTAGTGGTGGAAGTCGTGAGTTTGCTTGGTGCAACAGCAGTGGTTGGGATGCCTGGTGTGACAGTGGTCTCTATGACTAATGATGTCTCCAGTGAGACAGAGGCATGCTGAGCTCCAGATGAGCTGTGTTCACTAAAGAGAGACCGCAGCTTTTCCTCCAGAGTCTTTATGTCATCAATTCCAGGAGCTTTGGGTTGTGTATCAGCATCTGTTTCAGGACAGTGAGTATGGGGCTGGTTGGGAAGCAAAGCTGGTTGAGGCTGACTATGAATTAGTGTCTGCTGTACAGCAGGCACATTGGCAACAGGCTGGACCAAGGGTGGGATACTAGGTACTTGGGGTAATAATGGTGTAGGTCCTGCTCCTTGGGGAAGGACAGGAGTAGAAGCTATGGCTGATGGGATGACCAAGGGATGCACCCCACCAGGCTGAGACACACAACTAGATACTCCTGTTCCTTGGGAGGAACAGGAAGATGGTGCAGAGAGGGACAAAGCCAGTCCAGTTGTACTGGTATGAGATGTCTTATCCAGTGAGTGTGCACTAACCACCACTGTTTCAGCCAGAGCAGGAGCCAAGGTGCTGCTGCTAAGCTGAAGGGATGGCTGTGAAGCTGTACTAGGGAATGAAGTCGTGGCAGAAACCGGCGTCAATGTGGCCACTGCAGCAGTACTGCCGGCTGCCTGCTGAGATAGCACAGCTGGAGGCTTAGCACAGGGGGCGGCAGCACTGCCCACTGCAGAGGCTGAAGTTGTTGAAACTGTTACAGAAGGAAAAGTACCTGTACCAGAAACAATGCTCCCAGATATAGGGGCGTGAACTGACTGGGATGTTGTAGTTACTGAGACGGTTGCAGGTGTTGTGATACTTGAACCTACAGTGGAAAGTGCTGGCGACTCAGACACAGGTGATAGAGGGAGACCTGTGCTGGTGGCAACTCCAGCAATCCCTTTCTCAGTGGGCACTGTAATCTCCGACTCAGTCACTGATGTGGAAATGTCATTTATAGGGCTGCTTGTTGTACGGACTGATACTGAAGATGAGGCTGCTGCTACGGTTGGGACACCAGCAGTGCTACCCAAGAAAGGAGGTACTGCTGGAAATGTTGGTCCCATATGACTAAAATTTGGAGGTGCTGTATTGGGTCCTTCTGTCATCTGGGTATGTCTAAGTTCAGAAAAGGCCTGTTGTAGACTAAGGGAAGAAGCAGAGTGAGACAAGTTCATTCCAGGGCCCTGAGATGTAGAGGCAGCAACTGCAAAGGATAAAAATATAAAAATCAGCCCATTTTAAAAGGGTGGATTCAAAAGACTGTCCTAACAACCTGTCTGTGGATTACCAACAACGCCAAGTACCAGTAAAGTTTACAATCTATCTCAAGGAAATGATAGGCTCTAGGCTCTAAAACAGTAAAGTAAAACAGCAGTTTGATCAAATTAAGTCAGCCTGTATGAATATCTATTTCTGAAATCAAACAAAAACCCTCCAAAACATGGAGTAACCTTAAAGCATATACAACAGAAACAGACATATACTGTAGTACCTACTACATAGGTTCTACTGAGTGAGTATGGCTGTCCCTGCCAGCTCTTTTTCTTTGATCCTCTCTATTCATCATTATTCGGTTTTTCATTCTTTTTTATTATCTGTTTTATCATGAACTACTGTTTGATGATCAAGCTTTCAATATAGCAGAGATGCTGTAGGATTTACATAAGAATGCAGTAGAATCAATTCTTTACCTGTATCTGATATTTCACTGGTGAAAAGTTTTGATTCTCGTAATCGACTTTCTGGCACAGGACTTACTATAAACCGTCTTCCAGCAGAATGAACAACTTGAGTTAAAGAACTGGTAGGAATGCCTAGTCAAAAGGAAACAACCCACTTAACTGCATAATTATTATTTATATTGTTACCAAGAAGAAGCTTCAAGACTTCATTATTGACACATACAACTTCTTAAGTCAAAGGTAAAAACAAAGAAGGAAAGGAAAGAAATTCACCTATTTGCTGTGGCATGGAAGATGCAGCAATTGGTTGTTTGAACTCTCCTTCCAATTTCTATAATAAACAAAGTGATTAAATTCATTCTTAAATGCAATCTCAATGATCAGGAAAAGCAAATCACCACATGTGAAAAGAACATAAATGTTTGTTCTCAGTCATAGGTGTAATGTGGTATCATAGCAAACTTAGCACTATGGAAATATTTGAATAAAACAAACAAAGTTTCACTATGGGAATGGTGGACCTACTTGAGAACCTGAAAAGCCATAGTCGTCCTTTCCCTGCAGACTCTCCAGTCCCTGGTCACCCTCTGGTTCTACATGGACATCCTCACTGAGCATTTCATCAGCTTTTTCAATAATTTCCCGCACTTGATCCACAAACGCCTCTCTCTCTGTTGCTAGAATGAAGTCATTGTTCACCTGTAAGAGAAATGTGATGTCAGTCTGATTAGTGTGACATTTCTCAAGTTGTAAGTCATTCAACTATCACTTTCATGATTTCTGCCCTATTTGCATACTGCCTGTATTATTATTTAGTTGGTATTCAAATTAGCTCTTCCCTTTTTAAGAACTTCAATACCAACTCAGAAATATCCTAGACAAAAATATCTCTAAATCACAGGTTGGGTGTGCTAGTCATATCACACTGAAATAAACGCGTAACTGTCAAAATAAACGTAGATTACAAAACATTGCATATTTGCACAGAGCAATGGATATTAAGACCAAGTACTATGGAAAAACTGGGAACTCTAAATGCAGACATACCATAATTGTTGCTATCTCCTCAGGGTTGTCACCATCCAGGTCAAATTTGAATGTTACCATTTTCCGATTATGAGTCTCTAACTGACATTCTACTACTCGGTCTCCTTTATTTGAAACCTAAAAAGAAAAAAGAAAAGTTACTTCATCTCAGACCATATTCAGCTTTATTACTGAATTTGAGACAGACATGTAGATTGCCACTCGAATTTAAGTCGGAGGAAGCATAGTGTTTATTATTGTTCCTTGGAGCTCTAGTACTTTGTCTCTTTAACTAGCAGCAAGAAAATCTTTGAGAAGATATCAGTCTTTAAGCTACTTACTAAAACCCTCTATTCTTCTTCTAATAGGTAAATAGTGCCTCACCATAGAGATATGGAATTTAAGAATATCATTTGGGTAATTAGAAGATCCTAAATGTTCACCAATTCACCTGAGCCTTCGGAATTATTTAAATGATAATAACTGCAGGCCCTATTGTAACACTTTGTTTTTTTCTACCTGAAAAATGTGATATTCAATTCAAAGGGATTGTGAGAAGGAAATGAGAAGAGTACTATATAAATTTTGTACTGCACAAAGATAAGGTTATCTTTGTTTTATGAAGGGAGTGGTTTGCATTCGATAACCTCTAAAATGAAATTCCTTTAACAATATGGAGCCCACAAATTAGCAATACTTACATTCAAAATTCTTAATTTTGGGCGTGAAGTCTTTTCATGTCGAGAGCGACTTCTTACAGATTTTCGATAATGACGTTTTGTAGTTCTTCCTTCATGCCTTCCACTGGAAGATGGGACATTCTCATTGCCATCACTCATACCTGAAGCAACATCTGAATGTGCACTTTGGGAAAAAAATTCAGTTTACAATATGAGATTTAAAGGTCTGATATCTTGAAGTTTCATATTATCCTACCTATCAGTCAAGGAAGAATTTTAGTTTTACATACCTGTCGATAGAGGAAACCAAAGTGGTAGGCTGGGTGGGTTGTGGTTGTGCTACTGGAATTGGCTCGGGAGAAGCAACCTGGGAGACTCGCTGAGTACTCTGTGGATGCAAAGGGTTGTTCAAATATTGGCAATAACATTTTGTTTATCATTCACCATCTCTAATAAGCTATTTTTTTTCCTTATCCCTCCCGTAAGCCCTAGAAGCACTATATTTACTAGTAATTCAGCATCTAGAGACGATGGTCTTAAAATTCCAAAGAAAAATTCTAAAGCTAGTCTCTGGTATAGACTGCGTGGTGTGAGGTCAGCCAACATATTTGCCAAGGCGGTGTGAAACTACAACTTGCCATACAGCCAGCATTTTACCAGCAGTGTGCAACAAGGCAGGCAGAGCAAAGTGCAAAGATGAATTAAGATCTTTCTCCCAGCAGGGCAAAAATGACTGCTGCGAGCACAGCACGATAAGATACTCTTCTGATTGCCAATGGCAAGGTTTGTGAAAGGACAAGAATAATGGCTAAAGTACTAGCTAGAGAAGTGAAGTGCTAATAGGGTTAACCTTCTCCAAGGCACACTCACTTCCCAACAGAACAGCCAGTGGCAACAAGGCCCCCACATTGGCATTTCATTCTGCTGTAAGAAAAAGTCATTCAGAAGTCAGTTTGACATAGTCTCCAAATGAGTTCTAAACCGGGGGAGCCTATGTTTCTTCTTTGTCATTTCTATTCCATCATATCTATACGCATATGTTTTATATATAAACATGCAGTAATTCCGTTTACCTCCAGAACTGCTTGCTGGGAGGATGTAGTGGGGGCTTGTTGTGCTAAACTCACAGCTGGTTGGGACACTTGAACCTGTCCTCCCATACCACCCACAGGAACCAACAGATTTGGTTCCACGTAAGGCTGCACCCCTGCAGGAAAGTAAGCAGGTGCAGCCAATGCTTCTGTCGGCACGGGAGGGGACAGAACTGCGGAATGGATGCAAACAGAAGCCGCGCTGGTAGAGGGAGCAACATTTGAGTCTCCTGGGTACTGTGGTGGCAGTCGAGGTGGGAAGCCCTGTGACAGAAAGGAGGGAGGGGAATTAGTGCAGGTTGGCTCATCAAATTAGCAACACAGCAAGACACAAAACAAAAAAGCAAAAAAAGCACACAGCAAAGAAGAATAGTAGCCAATCTCTTTCTAATAATCTAAAGGACATTTAAAGATCATTCTTGAATTTTGAAATGAAATAATAGACTAGTTCCAATTTAGGGGACAGGACTCCACAATCGTACTTTAGATTGTTGGTTTTTCTCCTCCTGGAGATTGTTTAAATAGGAGGAAAAGACTTAATTCCTTTCTAGCTAATCTTAAATGGAAAAATATAAAAACTTTCATATATCCATTATTGCAGTCATATCATGAAATGCTAATCTCCTAAATCTAAACCCCAAAGCTGTTTGATTCTGTGTTGGCTATTCTATTTATTTTACGCATACATAAAAAAAAAAAGTAGCTTAAGCTGGGTACAGTGGCTCATGCCTATAATTCTAGCACTTGGGGATGCCAAGGCTGGAGGACAGCTTGAAGCCAGAAATTCAAGAACAGCCTGGGCAATAGTGAGACCCCATCTCTACAAAAAAAAAAAAAAAAAAAAAAAAAAAAAATTTTTTTTTAGCTGGGAGTGGTGGCTTACACCTGCAGTCCCAGTTACTTGGGAGGCTGAGGCAGGAGGATTGCTTGAGCCCAGGAGTTGGAGGCTACAGTAAGCTATGATAATGCCAATGTACTCAAGCCTGAACAACAGGGAGACCCTGTCTCAAAAGACCACAAAAAACAAAACCCAACATAGCATAATGTACTCTATTAACCACATCTTGCTTTCAATCAGTTTACACTGAATATTGAGAAGGATTTTTTTTCTTAAAAGAGGTGTGCTGGGAAAACCAGATAAGGAAGGTCATCACACATCATCGTCCAATCCTTTTCCACAAATTTACTATTTTAACTAGTCTAGCTGAGATCAGCAACTTTTGATATTGCTAGTTATTCTGATACTCAACTATTAGATTTTCAAGTTCTTGATGGTCTACTAGAATCAAACCCTCTGGTGCCCTCCTTTTTGCTAGCTAACACAATACCTGGTACAGAACATCTCCAGAGGGAAATGGAACCTCAACAGCTTGTCCAAGGTTAGCTGGTATTCCCATGGACTGAACTGATGGTTGTAGAAGCTGTGGGTGAACCTGACTTGGCATTTGAGTCCCAGGCTGCAGAAGGGTTGGAAGCTGACTAGGAACCACAGTTGATCCCCCTGGGATCGCAGTTGCTGCAGCAGATGAAGCCAAGGTGAGCAGAGGCTGATTAATGCCAGCTGCCATTGTGATGGGAATGGATGAGAAACCTGTCTGCGCCGTAGACACATGAGGCGTTGATATGGGAATTTGAGAGACAGGGTACTGAGGAAGTAAAGAAGTAGGGAGTGGCTGTCCCACTGGGAGAAAATGAGCACCAGAGTGGACTGGAACAACTGAGGGCTGTGTCGCGACTGGGATCTGAGGTTCAACTTGGATAGGTGGCACTGGCTGGGAAACTGGAAGCTGGGAAGGTAAAGAAAAAGAAAACAGATAGGCTTTAAAAAAAAAAAAAAGCAAGACTGCCAAAAGCAAGATTTATGTATTAGCTGAAAAGAAGAGGGGGAAACCCCAACAAACTCCTGCATACATTAGTGTAAGTTAATATGCCACATACGAATATGAAAAGGATAGCAGGAGACAAAGAGGCTAAATAGACTGCTACTGTTCCAAACCTTCCGCTGTAGAAAACTTTGCTAATTCTTCAGCATTTGGCAATAAACCCTTCCATAGGCTAGGTTTTTTTTTTTAAATAATTTTATTGGGATATATTTCATGTACCAAAATGCTGTGACTAAATCTGTGACTGCTACTACAGTAGTTACTGAAATTCAAAGTAATTCCTTCCTAGCGGAATTAGATTTCATATCACTTCTACAGTTGTTAAGTCTAACACAGCTCTATATAAAAGTAGGTATAATTAACATATTTCCCTGATTCCAAGATGCAATCACCCCTATTCTCCACTACCTGATCATTTTAACATTTGAGAAATTAGGATCTTACAATTGATGATGTGTCAGTATTTAGCACTACATAAATTAATGGTGCATTTTACAGTTGATAGCATCTCAGATGTGATGAAATATCACAGTATCACAAATACTAGAGCAATATTGTACAAACACATGCACAAAAAAGCCCAAAGACAAAGTTGAAGAAAGGTCATTCAGATGAGCAGACCTTCCACAGGTATGCTTCTACTGTACTACTTCTTTTTTTGTTTGTTTGTTTATTTGTGAACCTGTATCTAGAGACAGGGTACTTTTCAAGTGATGAGAAGGAGGACTACTTAGAAAAAAAAAAAACCACCATTGGGCCGGGCGTGGTGGCTCACGCCTATAATCCGGGCGTGGTGGCTCACGCCTATAATCCTAGCACTCTGGGAGGCCGAGGCGGGTGGATCGTTTGAGCTCAGGAGTTCAGAGACCAGCCTGAGCAAGAGCGAGACTCTGTCTGTACTAAAAAAAAAAAAAAAAAAAAATAGAAAGAAATTAGCGGAACAACTAAAAATACATAGAAAAAATTAGCCGGGCATGGTGGTGCATGCCTGCAATCCCAGCTACTCGGTAGGATGAGGCAAGAGGATCACTTGAGCCCAGGAGTTTGAGGTTGCTGAGAGCTAGGCTGACGCCATGGCACTCTAGCCTGGGCAACAGAGTGAGACTCTGTCTCAAAACAAACAAACAAACAAAAAAACAAAAAAAACCTACCATTACATATAAGGTGTTTTCATGATTTACTGTCAATAGGTAATGAGGGAGGAAACAGTGCAGAAATCTACATGAAAATAAAGCATAGTTGCAAACCTAGAGTACCAGACATAGCCAACACAACTCTAAAGAATGTCATAGGTCCAGTTACCAAAGCACCTTTTTATTTAACCCGTTAATTGTAGTATCTGTCAAATATATTTTAGACTAATACTAACAGTGAAATATTTCTGGATTGTCACTGCTGTCAGTAACGTACCCATTTACACTGAACAATACATACGTGCAAACAGAGTGGTTTTCACTTCATTTTTGCAGTAAAAATCAACCGTTTTCAACTACTGAAGACAAGAAACATGGAGATCCCTATTAGCATACTTTCAGAAATTAAGAGTTTACCTGTTTTCCAGCTGATACTTGAGGCATGACCTGTGGAGCCTGAGGCTGACTCGTGGGCTGTGCAGCAGTGGCCTCACTGGAGGCTGATGTCTGTGGAAGTGAATACTGTGCTGTCTGTTGAGGAGCGGCTGTCTGCTGTATTCCCTGCTGCTAAGAATAAAATATAATAATCCAGTTTTATTTCAAATCATTCATAGCATGTTTCTAAGGAAGTATGTTTACTTAAAGCCTTTAGTGTCTGTAAATGATGATGCTTTTAGTAATAAAGACATGCACGAACTGAAATTCATCAATTCCCCTCACGTATCTATTTTCCTATGATGTTCTTTACTTATGATGACACCACCAACAATTAACCAATGTTTCACAACTGAGTCAGCACTGGTTCTTAATCTAACAACTTCCTTACTTCAAACCTAAGGTGAGTTGCTTACAAAGTCAGCGGATAACATATCCAGATAGTTCATTCCCTCTCACCCCCCTTTCCCTACTTCTTGGCATCAGCTCTCACTTTGACTCCTATTAATAGATTAGACAAATCTGGTCTCTTCCTTTTATCTCTTTCCCTTATCCTAGTTTATCAACTGTATAATTAATGTGCTTGAAGAACAGCTCTAATTATAGCTACAAAATTATGAGAAAAGCATTGGATTTGGAATCAGGAGGTAGTTTAAAATTTTAGCTTTATCGTTTACTAGCTGTAATATCTGATTATCATTTTATTACAAAAAGGAAGTTTCCCCTTTTTGAAAACAAGGACACTGTCTTTCGACTCAAAGTGGGGCAAAGCATGGCACATTTATTATATCCAAATTCTAAATTTTGTAGTAAGTTAAGCAAAGAAAACATGAGTGTCACCCTAAATTAATGTTCCCTTCTGCTCAACAAAATCTGAACTTTATAGCTAACTTTCAAAACTCTCTAATACTTGTAACTAATGCAAATTTTTTTTTACTACAAAAAACCTGTTTGTAATAAAAATTTAAACCAATATATCGGATTACAAAATTAAATGAGAATACTCCTTATCAATTCTATTCTCCAGAGGCAACCACTATCAGTGGTTTGGTGTACCACCTTCGTGGACTGTTTCTATGTGTAAGTGGCCATTTACACACAGGCATATTTTCCCTTTTTTGCCCATCCTATAAATAGTGTTCTACAGCATGGAATTTTCATTTTATCTATCAATGGAATCAATCTCCTAATGACAAATATTTTGGTTGTTTATTTTGCTATTTAGCGTAATGTTGTAACCAATTCTTCTTACATATGTCCTGGTATATACACACAACTAATTGGTTACCGCTAGTATAAAGACAAGCTATTTTATTGGTATATCTATTATATACCCGGCCACCTTAATGAACATCTTAGATTTTGTTAGGTGATAATCTGCAAATAATATTTTTGCTCTCCTTATATTTATTCCTTACTTCTTTCTCAATGTACTCGTATTTTAACTTTAAAAAAGTAGGAATGAATGGCTATTGAATTACATAAAACTTATTTTCAGCAACTAAGATATATCACATGTAGACATCTAGAAGGCAACTCTGAATGTAAGACAATTTTTTCATTTTCCCACTGAAAAAGAACTAAAAAAAACAGAAAACCATTTTCACCAAGTTGAATACATTTTAATATTTAAACTTTAAGAAATGTGAATGAAGTATCCACAGTTACCTAACTTGTTAAACGCCTAAACAAGATTGCATATTACATACATAAATTCAGAAATATAGCTCCTTGCCCCCAAACTATTCACATGTTAGACAATGTCTTTATTTTCACTGCAGCTATATTGTAAATGCTCTTGCAGGTTTCTGGCATAACATAACACTTTCCTTCTAAGTTGTGTCTTGAGGTAAAAATTACACTGACAAACACCTGTTTGAATACTATTAGGATAGTTGGATATTTTTTTTTTTGCATTTGTCTTACAGGTTTACATTCATGTAACCTTTGTATTAACTTCTTAAAGTGATCTTTAAACAAACTGTGTACGATGACATACAGTACTTGAAATAGTAAAGTCATATTCCCAAGTGTAAGGACCAAATCTATGTTTAATTTCTTGACTTTAAGAAAAAAATCCTGTCAGATTTCCAACCACACTATTTAAGGTCCTTGCAGGCACATTTGTTGTCACCTGTCATATTTGATTTCATTAACATTTTGTTGGCTGTTCAAAATAAAAGACAATGAGAGCCCTGTAATATGAGAGTATGTGAAAGCTGCGGTCCCCAACCTCTGGGCCTCAGCCTACTACCATCCCGTAGCCTGTCAGGAAATCAGGAAACGGGCCACGCATCATCACCTGAGCTCCGCCCCTGCCTCCCACCCCTCCATCGTGGAAAAATTGTCTTCCACGAAACTGGTCCCTGGTGCCAAAAAAGTTGGGGACTGCTGTTAAAGGTCTGAATACACAGTGATTCTTCTCTTTTCTAAAGGATAAATTTGAGGAAAAAACCCCCACTTTATTTTTGGGCATATGGTAATCATATGCCCCCTGTCCCCACCCCAGCCTCATTAATTGGGAACCATGCTCACATCAAAATTTAGACTCTATCAACTATTTCCTGAACGTATACCATTACATATTTACATTCTAGCTAAAGTGAACTAAAGGTACCTTTGTTTTTATCCTATAATTTTCTACCTTTGTGCCTTCTGCCTTGCTCACAGTACCCTTTTTTCCTTCTTTTGGCCTGAAATATTCTTTTTTTTATTTTTTTTTGAGACTGTCTCACTCTGTTGCCTGGGCTAGAGTGCTGTGGCGTCAGCCTAGCTCACAGCAACTTCAAACTCCTGGGCTCAATCAATCCTTCTGCCTCAGCCTCCTGAAGTAGCTGGGATTACAGGCATGTGCCACCATGCCCAGATAATTTTTTCTATGTATATTTTTAGCTGTCCAGCTAATTTCTATCTATTTTTTTTTTTTAGTAGAGACGGGGTCTCACTCTTGCTCAGGCTGGTCTTGAACTCCTGAGCTCAAACGATTCACCCACCTTGGCCGCCCAGAGTGCTGAAATATTCTTTATTTCTATATCTGAGTCTAACTTATAATCAGAATCCAGTTCAAATGCCATCTCTTTCATAGCATTCCTGATATCCCTCTTCCTGCTTGGGAGAGATGTTAATTTCTCTCTCTTCTTTTTTGAGTCAATTGGGTAGTAGGTAAATAGTGAGCTGTGGAGTCACCACATTTGGATTTAAATTCTATTGCTACCTCTTATAAGCTGTAAGTTTCGGTAAATTACTCAGCTTCTCCAGGTCTCAGCTTTCCCATTAGTAAAACAGAAATAATGTTAGCACCTATACTTAAAAGAGGTCTTATAAGGATTAAATGGAAACATAACGTGCTTTGTACATTATACATAATGTTAGTTATTACCCTTATTTGTTCTGTAGGAATTTATAAGTGTTTACTATTTTATTTGAATTCCTTAATGTAGTCATAGCTTGACCATCTTGGTATACCTTCAATATCTGAGCTCAATTAGGGAAAAAAACTGAGCAGTTTTATGGATATATTCCCTCACTTTCTGTTTACGATAATTGAGAGGCACCTATGCCAGTTGTACCTTAGAGCACTTAGGGGGAAGTGGCACCTCTGGGAATGCCAAAAGTACATGGTGATCTACTGTGCACAACCCCACTGGCTAATGATCAGCCAGGCAGGGATGGTTTATCACAGCAGTTTGGTATCATGCTTTGCCTAAACTTGCCTCATGAGACCAGTTCAAACAGCCTTTACTGACTGTGCAGTATGTGGTGGACATGGGTGCTTGATAAAAAATGTTCATGAGGCTCCACTGCACAGAAAACTAAGAATACTGTCTCTGTACCTCAAGACTCTATAGGTACTTTTATGGAAGAAATTCTTAAGTTAGTAGGGTAGTTCACAACTTTATGGCCACGAAGTTTTCCTGTAGGAGGAATTATTTTTGGTACCCCATTAAAATACGGCAGATTACTATAAATGACTCTTGATAAAAACATTAAAAAAGCAATCCCTCATTTACTATGTTCCAGAAACCCATAAATAAAGTAAATTTCAGCTAAAGTACATTTCCTTTTTTTTTTAGTTTCAGAATATTACGGAGGCACAAAGGCTTTGGTCATATAAATTGCCTTTGCACAGCCCGACTAAAAGCTACAAGCCTGCCCATCCCCCAGACAGTGCATTCGGTGTGAATTTACCCATTCCCTCTGCCCCCATCCCACCTGCCCAATCCCCAGTGAATATTACTTCCATATATGCACTTAAGTGTTGATCAACTAGTACCAATTTAATGGTGAGTACATGTGGTGTTTATTTTTTCATTCGTGTGATACTTCACTTAGAAGAATGGCTCCAGCTCCATCCGGGATAATGTAAGAGGTGTTAGTTTGCCACTGTTTTTCATGGCTGAGCAGTACTCCACAGCATACATATACCACATTTTATTAATCCACTCGTGGATTGATGGGCACTTGAGTTGTTTCCACATCTTTGCAATTGTGAATTGTGCTGCTATATAAACATTCGAGTGCAGATGTCTTTTTTACAGAATGTCTTTTTTTCCTTTGGGTAAATCCCCAGTAGTGGGATTGCTGGATCTAAAGTACATTTCTTTTCTCACTATAATAAAACTAGAGATAGGGTTCCCTGAGGTGGGGTTGGGACCGGACTGTGTATAAGACAAAAATCATGTCTAATAACCGACTCTATCCATATAGTACAGAAAGTTTCAAACCTTTCTTTCTTTTTAATGTGGAATTTCAATAACTAAAACAAACAAATGTAGCTTCTGGGGTACCTCTGCAGAATTATAAGTCCCTGCAGAACTTTATTCTGGGAATCTTGAATTCTGGTTATATAGGTCCCTTATTGTCCAGGTGACCTTGGAAAAGTTAAATATTCTAGACTGCAAACACTTCTTACATAAATTGAGGGTTCAGTTTTATGATTCTACTCAACATATGCTATAAAAATATCTAAAATGAAAACATCACTGAAACAGAAATTAATTTTTGTTTGTGCTGTAGAGTATTTAACTATTTTTTTTCCCAGAAGAGTTAACTAATTCTTTTAATCTGACATTAATGGTACTGCTCTCCTCAACACTCATATACTATTGAACTCAATGGCTCCTTTCACTATTTCTTCATTTGGTAGTAAGTATACATACATATGTCCGATTATAAGATACTTAACAAATTCCTTTGGAAAAGGAAAAACAGAGCACACACTTAAATTTGCTCAGTTTATTGGTGTTAGTCTACATCCAAAGATAAGCAAATTAGAAGACTGCTACCCATGACAGGACTTCTATCCTCAACCAGCTTTATGTGATCTGTAATTTGTATTCTAATTAGGAACTGTTAATAGAATAAAATAGAATTTGTTAAGGTTGGCAAAAATGTGACTACCTGAATTTAACCATAATTATACATAAATTCAAACATTTGTTTGGAAGAAAGGGCAGGAGCCAGACGACGTAGATAACAATTCCCAGACCTTAAGTTCTACAAAATAGAAATGTTTATCACTGGGTGAATGTATACATAACTGAACTAATCAACTCTGTCTGTACAAAATGCTTAAACTGATTTTTATCTTGTACAAGGAACATCTCATCTTAAACCACGATCAAATGACTACGTGACCATATGCTCGACTAGAAGAGGGTCATTTGTAATTAAGAATTAAAAGCTTTGTTTCACAATTAATATAAATGGAAGCCAATTTATAATTTGGTGGTTGAAAAATATATTTGAGGAACTATAAATGAAATAGTTCATTAGGAAGTTTGTATTACACATACAGTGACTATAAATTTTACTTAGCTAACAAATATTCAATTATGCCAAAAAAGCATTATTCCCATGCAAATAATTACTATAAACTAATGCCAGCAATGAACTATAGATATTTAATGTAGAATTACCAGTTTTACTGTTGAATACATTGGGATTGTACTAATGTCTTAAGTTCCTTGAACCTTCTGGAACAAACTTCTCAAATCAGAAGTTAATAAAATTTGTAAAATATGTTCCTGAAGGAATCCTCATTTTCAGGGGTTCCTGTATATACATGTTAAATAAATCTGACAGTTTTTCTTTTATTAAAAAAGAGTTCCTGAGGCTGGGTGCAGTAGCTTATGCCTGTAATCCTAGAACTTTGGGAGGCTGAGGCAGGAGGATTGCTCTGAGCTCAGGAGTTCAAGACCGGCCTGAGCAAGAGCGAGGTCCATCTCTGCAAAAATTAGAAAAAATTAGTCAAGTGTGGTCGTGTGTGCCTGTAGTCCCAGCTACTCGGGAGGCTGAGGGAGGAGGATTGCTTGAGCCCCAGAGTTTGAGGTTGCAGTGAGTTATGATGACACCACTGCCTCTAAGCCTGGGTGACCAGAGCAAGATTCTGTTTCAAAAAAAGTTGCTGAAATTGTTGTGTTTAGGCTTTCATTCAATGCCTGTTAGGATAAAATCTGATACCCCATCCCACAGATTAGAATTTAAAAAGACTACAGGATCATTATAGGCAAGCACAATGAAGGTAAAGACAAAATGCTCATATGTGGACAAGTCATAAACATAAGTGGAAACAAACTGATGTTCTTTGTACTGTTAAATTATGTATAAAATCATCTGTTTAAGAAGGTAGGTAGATTATAACATATCAGTAACAATGACTCTTTTAAATTTTAATGTCTACTAAATTGTTCAAAAATACATTAAACAAAATGATTTTCTGAATTTCTAAACTATGTGCCCATGCAGTGTGAGACCTTTTAAAATGTTGCTGAACACAAGAAATGTTATGCCTTTTAATTTTCCTATAAAAAACCCAGCAAGCCATCTACATCAGGAATCTAATTCACAAAAGATGTACAACAGTGTTTTGGCTACTGGTAAACAAAGCAGCGACACGTTGTTCTTACCTGTTGAGGATGCTGTATGGACTGCGAAGATGAAACCCCTGTTAAGCTACTTGAGGACGGCTGACCCTGGCTCTGCCCCTGTGCCTGAAGGAAAGAAGTGAACACAACGAATTAGAGAAGGCCTAAAGTAAGTGTATACAGGTAAGGCTTCTGCAATCAATATTTAAGCTCCTGAGAGTTTGCTTGATCAAAATGAAACATTAGCTTGATTATATACAGGATATGCCTCTGGGGCATCTTCTATAAGAAAAGTTTACAGCAGGATCCTATCATAGAACATCTTCTGATCCCATCCCATGTAAAAACCCTTGACAGTTAAAACCTAGCTTACCATTGCTGCTCAGGCTATAATTTTAGCTGGCTGGAATAGTCACATTCATAATAAATTGTTACTGGAAATATGATAATCAGGAAATAAGTGGTAAGACTACCAATGTGAAAATTTTATCTGAATAATTAAAGAAAAAAGATATTTGATAATGCAAATTTGGCTATTTTTGCTACTTATAATGCCAAGGTTTATAAAAAATCTTAAAAATCTGTTATCATCAACTGCTATGTACCTAGAGCAATGCCTGTCATCCAAGGGCAATTTTGCCAGCCCAAGGGGGCATTTGGCAATATGTAGAGACATTTCTGGTTGTCACAACTAGGGGAGATGGCTGCTACTAGCATCTCAAGGTATAGACCAAGGATGTTGCTAAATATTCTACAATGCACAGAACAGCTGTCAACAACAAAGAATTACCCAACACCAAATGTCAATAGTGTTGAGTCTGAGAAACCCTGACTAGGGTTTCTCCAGTTATCAAGAAGTCTAAATTAAAATAAATGAGAAAGTGAGAAATACAATCAGGACGATATGTAGGTTAAGGAAATGAAAAGACTACCACCTTTGTTGGTCCATTTCAGTTTAGAAGGGGTTCACTGAAGCTTACGGGGATGTGTCTCATTCCACTGCAGCTCAACCACTGCAAGTACCCATTCCCTCTGCAGCGTGTCTGTACATTAACTACCTAGTGTTTGAAATCTTACTTTGGAAAGTTTAAAAAAGAATGGCTGGTAATACATTAATTATTTATGGTAGGGGCTGCAAGTTGAATATTGATGTGAGTATACCACATGCCCAGGAAGTGTCTTTTCGAGTTTCTTGATCTTTTTGCTTCTTCATGCGACTTTAAATAATGGATACTTCATATACATTTCAGGGTTATTCCCCTGATGGGGGAAGTATATAGGAAGAGAGCAGAAAGAAGAACACATAGTAAGTTATAAAAGAGTGGAATATTTAGATTATCCAAATGAGGCCTTGAATATATAATTGCATAGTTTCCTCTACAGATTTTTTTTTTTTTTTTTTGAGACAGAGTCTCACTCTTTTTGTCTGGGGCGAGTGCCGTGGCGTCAGCCTAGCTCACAGCAACCTCAAACTCCTGGGCTCAAGCGATCCTACTGTCTCAGCCTCCCGAGGAGCTGGGACTACAGGCATGTGCCACCATGCCCGGCTGATTTTTTTTTTTCTATGTATATATTTTTAGCTGTCCAATTAATTTCTTTCTATTTTTGGTAGAGACGGGGTCTCGCTCTTGCTCAGGCTGGTTTCGAACTCCTGAGCTCAGAACGATCCGCCCGCCTTGGCCTCCCAGAGTGCTAGGATTACAGGCATGAGCCACCGCGCCCGGCCCCTATACAGATTTTATAAGATGCATTTGATAAAATATATTAAAAGATTGTATGAAACAGTCAACAATGACCCTACTTCTTGAATTCTATTATACACATTACTTTATTTGCATGAGGGTGGGTGTATGTGTTCATACACAAAAATAACTGAATTTAAATTTGTTGTGGAAAAAAACAAGGCCTGAGATGTCTAATGTCTCTTAGCTTGCAATATGTATCACAAATTCTTAAAAAACTAAGCCTACCACCCATTAAACTGTTAATTGCTAAAAATTAGAATCAGTCCTTAATTTTATTAACATTTTATTTGCAGATATAATACATATAATTTTGACTTGTTTGACTGATGCCATTTTAATAAAAAGGCAAATTCCTAAGATGTTTCCTTTTTGTCTTTTTAGACCTTTCCACATTAATAAAAATTCTATGAATTCTTAACACTACTCCAAAAAAGTATTCTCTATTTTCCATTCTTTTCATTTTATGGGGGGAAAAAAAAAAAAAAAGGTTTCCCTTACATATTTTTTTAAACTTGTTTAAAGGCAGAAAGTAATACTTGACATTAGTATTCCTAAATACTCAATGCTGAGTCAACCTTACATTATAGACATTCCCCTTTTCACTACTGGTTGAAAATATTATAATACACACAGGGATAGAAGTCATTTAAAAAAAAATTTTTTTTTTTTTGGTAGAGACGAGGTCTCACTGTGTAGCCCAGGCTGGTCTTAAACTCCTGGCCTCAAGCGATCCTCCCTCGTCAGCCTCCCAAAGTGCTGGGATTACAGGTGTGAGCCACCACGCCCGGCCAGAAGTCACTGGTTTTGATGAGTGACTAAAATCCTAGTTTTTGTGTTCTCTTTTCCAAGGCTTTACACATAGAATAGGTAAAATCAGGTAGAATTTCTCATGTTTTCTTTTTAAATACGAGTAGTCTATAATTCCCCCAAAGATAGGGAAATTGTACTGATAAGATTAAACAATATTCCTCATAAATCTATGATTCAGAGAAATGAGAGAAAATTTAAATGTAACAGTTCATAGAAGGGTAGTTTAAAAGAATTGTTGAAGTTTTCCTATAACCTGTGGTTGGAGTGCAGATCCTCCTGAAGAAAATGAGGCAGTTAAGACCTGCTGAGATGTAGTTCCTTGGGGAAAACAGAAGAAAAGTGGGGATTCTTGTAACACTGTCTGAGGCAGACGTATAAAGGGTAATGAGACGTCAGAGCCAAGAGATGCAGCTGCTCCCCCTGTAGGGGGAGGTGACTGAAAATCACTGGGGTCTGAAGAAGTAATTTGTGAGGAATCACTGGAATATTCTGGGCTTCCTATTGGCCAGTTCTGTCCAAAAGGCTCTACCACAGAAACGGTCAATTCTGGGGCATGGTAATTATGCTGTTCTTCAGTCACAGGCTGCAGGTGGCCATGTAATCCAACTGATTGAGGCGGCGGTTCTTCCAGATTCAAGTCCACTGCAACCTGTCGATTTCGGTAAGCACGTTGAGGTAAAATTCCACCTCCTTCTCCTGAAGAGGAGCTTGGTGTGTGAACATGAAATTCAAATACAGAGCTGCTTCTGCTCTCATTGCTATGAGTTAACACAGCGGGTGCAGAATGAGGAACAAAGACAGGGTGAAATTTCAAACGTGTAGCATCTACACTGATAGGCGCAGAAATACTAGAGAGGGGAGATCCTGGACTCAATCCAGAATCTAATCTTAAATTCTGTAGGTGTCCTACCAGAAAAGCCTGTCCGGATGGCAATTCCAAGACAGAACTTGAGGCGGGGCCTCCTTGTACTGGCTTCTGTTCAGGTATCTGTTTCATAGGACTTGACGGTACTTGTGAGTTGTATGGAATGCCCTCATACTGGTCTGCCACCTGGGCCTGGTAATGCACCCCAGCTAGATACACTGCTTCCTGAGGAATAAAATAGTGAGCTTCTTCTGGAAGTATTAGTCCAGGTGTATAGTCATTGTAAAGTCGAGTTGTTTCAAACATAGGATGGACCTGAATCTCACATGGCTCTGTAGTTACTCTACTGGCTGTAGTACCCAACATAACTACAGCCTCTGGTGTCCAGTTTGTTGGGCTGCCACCAGGTGGAAGAAGATTTTGGCCAACAGTCCTCAGCAGGGGTTGGAAGTGGTGAGTTTGGGCTTCCAGGAAGGAGGTGCTCTTACGCCGCTGGGAAATGGCTACTTTCGGTGGACAGGTGGGAGGTGGTGAAAAAGAAACTGGACGTTCATGAATAGTTGGGAAAAATATCTGTGATTCTGGGTATGTTGGGGTCCCCCCAAACGGATGCGCCATGGACTGAGGCTGTATCAACATGAATAAGACAAGTAATTCATACATTCATATGTGAAATTACATCAGACATGCACAACTGGGTAGCTTTGTGTAACCCTATGAAATGGTTACACCAAATTTATAATCTATAAAGAAATAATGCTTTTGGAAATTATGTGCATAGTAAAAATCCATTAAATACATCCAGGGCCAAAAAAAACAACCTGTGGGACTCTTTGCATTAGATAAGAGCTGCTTTCCCACAACATTCCTCTCTCAAAGAAATGGAAGAATTAAACTTTCTAAGTGATTAATTTTTTTTACCCATAATTAACATGTTCACTTTTAAGAAGTAATGTAAATTACATCAATGGAAAAAGAGTTAAAGGAAGAGTAAGAATTAAAAGAAGGCAATAAATGCCCAACTATTTCTACAACTTAAGTATATTTTAATTTAAGCTACTGTACTAAAATCTTCCTATATTCTGTACTCTTATTATCCTGTGCTGTGTTAGAGACTTCGGTGTTATTTTCTTATCAAATAATAGGATGCCTTCTGACTAGAAATCAGAAGAGTTTTTTGGTGGACAGTAAAAGGCATGCAACTTGACTAGTGACAATAATGTCTTTCTCCTGTTTATCCCAAACTAGACGCAATTAATAGTTTTACTATGTGAAACATGTTACAGATGACAAATCACCAAATGTCCACTTTTCTGGTTCTAGATAAGTGTTGAATAACCATGAATTCTCTGATTCTGATATCTGATGTTCAAACCAGGTGAAAGGGACAACAGAAATGATAGTCAACTTGATTTAACAGCATTTTTTGTTAACAAAAGCAGTTCTAGTTTTAAGACTCTAAATTTAGAAACCTAGCTTGTCAAATGCAAATAATACAAAATGTAATACTTCACTATCATGTACTTCCTTTTAAAAGAGATCAGCTTCATTCTTTCAATAAGGATGACCCCTATATCAAGTTAGCAATGCAGCTCAACTCTTCATAATAACTAAAAGATTGCGATTTTGTATCAGAATGCTCATTTTACTGTTATTTACTAATGGTGTGTCCCAAAGCCATGAAACACTGTATAGTTAATCATTCTCCTAAGTAAAAATCTGAAAATTCTGGGTTTGCTAGTTCAGAAAGGTAACTCTGTTCTGTAACTGGAAAAGCAGCAGCAAGGTCCCACAGTGCTTGAAACAATTTTAGAATACAGATCTTGTATGGGTATCGATGGAGCCAAACGAAGTCATACATACTATGTATGTATCTAATGCATTCGTTAGAGCCAAGGCCCCACCCTATTCAACCTAAGAAAAAAATACTTCCATGAGGGAACACTAAGTAGCCTTTTAGTATGCTGGCACACCGCTTCACACGAATGATTAAATTAAAACCAACTGTTACTCCTTGATTGTTCTTTGCTGACTATGGTAAGAAATGGGTTCATTCAGCTTCACTTAGTGTCCCCTCAGAATAAAGTGGGGAGAAAACATTATTTGGGTAATGTTTGATTAAAACTTGCTTTTATTTTCTTCTTCTTTTTTTTTTAAACAGAAGTATCAGACAGAAAAATTTGCTTTAAGGCAACAATGAGATTAAAATTAAATACACATTTTTTTAACTAGGATATGAAAATGCAAGGATTTTATGTCAGTGGGAGATAGGAAGATATAATAAAAGCTAAATTTTATTGGGCACATGATATGTGCCAAGGACATCATAAGCCTTCTCTCTCATTACTTCCTTGCTTTTTATTCCCCTTTAAAGCCTTATTACGAAGTTTCCTGTAGGAATAAAGGTATCCTAAAAGCAAGTTCAGTCCTGTTCTTTATTCAATTTTTATTAAAATTCTTGATGCCTGGATGTATTCATTGGTAATAATTTTTCATTTGTCAGAAAGTTTACAGTTACATACAGTACTGACAAAGAGGGAAGGCAGGCTGGAGCGTCGGTGCTTGCGTTGAGAGGCAGAGTGCATGGGCAGGACACTCTCCAATGCTTTAGAAAGCTTTTTGGCAAAACTTTCCTCAGGGACAGTCCGAGAGAGGGAAGGAGAAAGAGGTGCATACAGCACTGGTGGTGGGGTGGAAGGAGCACTGGGTGAGATGCGGGACAGAGAGGGAGCGGCAGAAAGATGGGGAACACAAACCGACATGCTACGGCCACGATGAGGCTAAACAAAAAACAAACGCACACATGAAAAACGCAGTACTTTGAAAACAAAACAACCAAACTGATAACAGGGCATAGTTGCATAAAGAAATGTTCCATTCTCCCCCAATTCCACAATTTTTTTTTTTAAGGCAAGATATAACTCCCCAAAGGACACCTGGCAGATCAAAACTATTCTCTCTAGTCTGTTGGTCAAGTACAGGTTTTTACAATAATGATCAATTAACATCATAAATATTCTGAAATAACACCAACTGTTATGAGTGTATGTGTAAGAACGACAAACTGACTGAAGGGAGCAGACAGGGAGAACAATGAATATTGCCTTGTAGTTTTGGAAAACATAAAGATTAAACAAGAATGAATTCTGTTAGTGTAAAGCACATTATAAGATGTAGAAGATTTTACTATTGAATTATTTTGCAGGAGCTCTGGAAACCTCAGAAAATGATTCTCATTTCTATTTTAGAAGGCATCAGACTAAAGAAGTTGTTGGCTCATAGCATTTTATTTCTTATACTTGCTGATCTTCATTTACAAAGGTAAAAAGTCATTATTTACTAGGAAAAAGTTTAGCTTTCTAGAAGAAATTCACAACTGGATATAGGAAACATTTTTTCTTTATGGAGTCAATGGAAAAATATCTTCAATTTGATTCTCTAAAGAGTAACTTCAAAAATTTTTCAGACATATCAGAGATTCTGC
>RJWJ010009656.1:0-49437 GCA_004363605.1 Indri indri | reverse complement strand
TCTTCCATGGAATACTACGGCTAACTCTTCACTTTTTGCTCTACTCCTAACTCTTACTTTTCTTTAATGTTTTTGCTACAGAAAACGGCAGCAGCCCTTCTCTTAAAACCCACATTGCATCTCATCACTCCCTTGCCTCAATGGCTCTTCATTGCTCTCATAATAATATCCAAGCCTTTACTGCAGTCCGAGTGGCCCTGCAGAACTGCTGCTAAACTGCTCAGTACAGTAGTAGCAGGTATATGAGACTGTGTAAGTTCAAATGCAATTCTACTAAAATTAAATAAAACTTAAATTTCCATTCTTTAGTTATCCTGGCCACATTTTAATTGCTCAGGATTCTTATGTGACTAGCGGTCGTTATCAATGCAGAAAGTTCTATTGGAAAACGCTGACTCTAGCTGCTATTCTTCTCATCTTCTCAAACTCATCCAATGCCATTCTCATCCTTTCATTTTCTAGTCACATTGCTTTTTAGATTTCTGACCACGCCAAGCTCCTTCTCACCCAAGAGTCTTTACATAGGTTTTCTTCAATGCATAGGCATGCTTTTCCCTGCATTTATTGTTTGGATAGTTCATTATTTATATTTTTGCTTAATATCTATCTCCCCAGAGAGGCCTTCTTTGACCACTTTATCCGAAGAAGGTCTCCCTGTGTTGGTCTCTAGCTTAGCTCTGTATTTATTACCATCATTACTCTCACTACAACTTGAAAAAATAATTTACATACAGCATTTGCTTTCTGTGTTCTTGTATGTCTTCCTCACAAGTATGAAAGGTCCTGGCAATCAAACCTCATGCTTATCTTGTTCACCATTGTATACCCACAGCCTGGCACAAGTCCTGACCCATAGGAGAAGCTCAATAAATATCTGTTGATAGAATGAAAGGAGGGGGCGGGACTATAGCCATTCATAGTAGATTCACATAGTCCTTGCTTTGGTAAACATTCACAAGTTCACATGATTTTGCTTAGTTATATCATACATATAATGTTCCTATGTGAGAGTTCCACTCACATAAATGTTCTTAGTATATGTTGATAAAACAAGTATTTCACAATTTAATCCCTATAGAAATATAGCTTTACAGTAATTATCAGTTTTCCTTATAAATGGTTTGCTATTTTTTACTTTTATCTTCTTTAATTAAGAGATGACGCTACAGTCTCAGTTTCTCCCATTGTTTTTTTTTTTTATTGTGGAAAATATACATAGCATAAACTTTACCATTTTAACCATTTAAAAGTGCACAGTTCTGCGGCATTAACTGTATTCACATTATTGTGCAACCGTCACCACCATCCACCTCTAGAGCTTTTTCATCTTCCCTAACTGAAACTCTGTACCCATTAAACACTAACTCCTCATTCTCCCTGCCCTGAGGCCCTGGAAGTCACCATTCCACTTTCTGTCTCTATGAATTTGACTATGCTAGGAACCTCAAATAACAGGAATAAGCCAATATTTTCCTTTGGCGGTTGTCTTATTTCACTGAGCATAATGTCTTCAAGTTTCATCATGTTGTAGCATGTGTCAAAATTTCTTTTCTTTTAAACATTGAATAATGTTCTATGTATACACCACATTTTGTTTATCTATTTGTCTGTTAATGAAACATTTAGGTTGATTCCACCTTTTGGCTCTTGTGAATGCTATAAATGTAAGTGTACAAACATCTCTTCAAAAGCCTGCTTTCGATTATTTTGGATGTGTACCCAAAAGTAGAATATTTGAAATGACAGAAATTATGGACTTCTGGATTGTGTGGTAATGCTGTATTCAATTTTTTGAGGAATCACTATACTATTTTCCACAGGAGCTAAACAATTTTACATTCTTTTTACTAATGTAGGAGGGTTCAAATTTCTCCAATCCTCACCAACATTTTTATTTTCTGGTTTTTTTTCTTTTTTTGATAGTCATTTTAATAGATGTAAAGTGGTACCTCATTGTCATTTTGATTTGCATTTCCCTCATGACTAGTGGTGTTGAGCATCTTTTTGTACACTTATTGGTAATGTGTATATCCTCTTTAGAGAAATGTCTCTTCAAGTCCTTTGTCTATTTTTAAATCAGGTAGTTGTGTTTTTTTTTTCAATTGTATCAATCTCATATAAGATATGTGATTTGCAAATATTTTTCCCATTCTGTGTTCTTGCTGTTTTTTTAAATTATTAATGTATGTTAATAGCTATGCCATAGGTAGAAAAAAAATAAGTACAATGCTATTCACTTGTACTTGGGTTTCCATAGGGAGATACACACTTGACTCTCCAATAAGAGGAGTGTTAATATTACATGTGGGCCTCCTCTTTCTTGTCTTTCATCTTTCCCTTTGAAAGGAGAATTAATTTATCTGATAAAACAGTGAGGATCTAACATCCACTATTGTTTAGTTGGAATCAGTGATTCAAAAACCATATACACATGTGTCTTCTTTCTGTTCCTGCATTCAGTGCCTTCAAATTGGAGGAACCAATATTTCTGATATTTATGCTTTCTCTTCAGGTGGGTCTAGATTTGGGGAGAATTATTTAGTAATAACCCTCAAGTTTCATTGCATACAAAACGGTAGTCTCCTATCTGCTTTAATGGCAATAAAGCAGATATTTTTGATCCCTATCTGATAACTCTTTCTGTTTCTTGCTTGACTCAGAATCCAGATGGGAAAGGGGTGTGATTAATTATCACTCTCAAAAACTCTAATGAGTAACACTGAAGTAAGGGCTTTTCCTATACTTGCCTCATTATCTGTCTCACGACTGCCGAGGCTACTTTCTGTAAATCTCCATCCATTCAATATCAATGTCACATGCTTTGGATGGGACTAAGCAAATAATTTCTGTCATTTCAAATGTTCATGTAAAGTCTTGATGATTTTATTTCAGGTACTCTGTGGAAAAGATCCCCACAATAGATGGAAAGCTAGAGGAAATGATGACGGAGTTACTTTTCTACACAAATTCATTGAATTCTATTAAATTATAATTAAAATTATAATGATTATTCAAGAGCTCAGAGATTCTCTGATTTTCTTATTTAACACATATTTCTGTTCATTTATTTAAAGCTTTAATGTGAAATTTCCACTATGACTAATTATTAAAAATCATTATGTTTTAGTACATAGTAAAAAAAAGTTTGGGAGATTAGAGAATAAACTATAAATTCAGAGAAGAAGTTGGGTATTATTAGTCTAGACTAGAATATTTTGTATTCTTAGAAAAAAATGATGAGGAAAGTTTTTGAAATAGAAAGAAGATAAGGATTGTGTTATGTTTGACTCACTTCTGCATCCTCACACAGTGCCTAGACCAAAATTGAAGCTCATTCGTTTATTTATTCATTCATTAAATAAGTATTTATTTGGACTCCACTATGAGCTAGATGCATTGCTAGGCCCTTAAAATAGTAGGATGAAAATAAACAGATGTGGTTCTCTGCTTCAAGAGCTTACATAGGCATAAATCAAAAAATGACAAAAACAAATATAAACTTTCACTTTAATAATATGAGAAATGGCTAGTTATTGCACTGGTAGATTAAATAAGGAGATGGAATGGAAGACCAAGATGTAGGCACTGTAATTCCAGGTATCAAGATTGATTATAAAGCTGTAGTAATTAAGACAAGGTGATATTGGTGGAGCATAGACCAATAGACCAGTAGAATAGACAGTGAATCCAAAATAGTCTCACACATATGTAATCACTTGATTCATAAGAAAAAAGATATTTCAGTGCTGTAGGGAAAGGCATAGTCTATTAATAAATAGTACTAGGAAAACAGAATATCTATATGGAAGAAATCATTTCTTGAACCTTAACACATGCCTTACATAAAAAATATTAATTCTACATATAGTTTGGATCTAATTGTAAAAGATAAAACAATAAAGGTTTTAGAAGAAAACAGAAGATTATCTTCTTTATTTTGGCTAGACAAAGATTTCTTAAATAGGACAGAGAATATACCAACCATGAAAAGTAATAAATCAGACTACATTAAAAAATAACTTTCATTCATCAAAATACACCATTAAGAGAACAAAAAGGAAAAACAAGGATTGGGAAAGAATATTTTCAATAGATAATTTGAAGAAAAGACTCACAGCCAGAGTACATCGAACAAAAACCAAACACACCCTCAAATTCATTTGAAATTGCCAACAATGCCATAGAAAAAAATGAGAAAAATACTTGCACAGACACTACATAAAAGAGGATATCCAAATGGTCAATATACAAAGAAAAGGCACTTAACTCCATTAGTCACCAGGGAAATACAAATTAAAACCCAATGTGATATTACTTCATAGTCAGTAATGAAAAGAATAGAAAATACCAAGCGTTGGGGTACTGAAACTCTGAAACATTGCTGATGGAAGTATAAATTCGTATAAGCATTTTGAAAAATATCAGAAATATCTACTAAAGTAGAGTCTATGCATACCCTATATCTAGCCATAAACACTACAGAATAGCATAGGTATGGCCACCAAAAAACATGTACAACAATGATCATAGCAGCATTATTTGTATTAATAATAGCTAAAAACTGCAAATAACCCAAATTTCCATCAGTAGCAGAGAGGATTAAAAAGTGTGGTGTATTCATACAGTGAATACTATACAGCAATCGAACAAATAGTGATTGCTGTATACAATGATGTATGTGGTTGCCATATGGATAAGTAAGTAGATAAATGAAACAGAAGAGTTAATATATAAATAAACTCACACATACATAGTCACTGATGTATGACAAAGGAATGTTTCAGTGAGGTGGGGACGACTTAATTTTTAGGAAAAGAAGCTAGACATATAAAATTACATACTGTATGTTTCCATTTATGTAAAGATAAAAACAACAAAAATTGGTTTGTGGCAGCAGAGATCAAGATAGTGGTCATCCTGGTGGAGTGGGGGTGGCAGTGAACAAAGCTGAGAGACAAGAAAATTCTATGCACAGGGAATGTTTTACTTCTTGATTTTGGAAGCCTGCATCATGGGGACATTAACTTTACAAAAATTCATCAAGCTCTACACTTATGATTTGTGCACTTGTCTGTAATATGTTATACTTCAATAAAATGCTTATTTAAAAATTGAAGAAAGATGTAGGTTGGAAATGAAATGAGGGGTAAATAAAGCATTGTCTTAAAAACTACTAATTAGATTTATATTTACTTTAAGAAATAGAAGAAGTAGATTGGTTTTAATCTGGAGTGTTGATATGATCATACGGTAATGATGGGAAAAACTGAAAAAAAATATGGACAGAATAGGGATAATTGGTAAATTAAATCAGTAAGATTTGCTGATGAGTTCAATACAGGAGGAGGCAAGGAGGGGAGTTGCCATGTACCCAACAGATTGGCACAAATGGAAGGATGACAGTACCATATTCTGAATTCAAATTCTGAGTTCCAAGTTTCCAGAAAGGAAAATTATGAGTTTGTTTTTGAAAACACTAAAGATGAAGTGCCATTGAACTGTCTAAAGGGATCATGAGTAGATAGCATAATATAGAGGTCTAGAGCACAAAGAGATGCTAGGGCTAGAAATATAAATGTAAGTTATCTTTCTATGGATATGGGTGAAATTGCATAGGAATAATATAAATAACAAGAAAAATACAGAGGGCTTATTTCTTGGATATGATACCAAAAGTAAAAGCAAAAAAAGAGAAAGACAGTCAAAGAGAATTACATCAAACTAAAAAGGTTCTGTACAGCAAAGGAAACAATCAACAGAATAAAAGGGAAATCTTTGGAATGAAACAAAATATTTGTAAACCATGTATCCTATAAGGGGTTAATATCCAAAATAAATGACAAACTTCTACAACTCAATAGCAAAAACAACTACAACAATTAACCTGATTTAAAAATGGGTGAAGGGTTTGAATGGGCATTTCTTGAAAAGAAAATATACGAATGGCCAAGAATATATGAAAAGATGTTCAACATCCCTAATCACTGGAGAAATGAAAACCAAACCCCAAGGTAAACCTCACACCTGCTGGGATATTTATTGAAAAAAAAATAAGTGTTGGCAAGGGTGTGAATAAATTGCAACTCTTTTACATTGTTGATGGGAATGTAAAATAATGCAGCTGCTATGGAGATTCCTTAAAAATTAAAAATAGAACCACCATGTGATCCATCAATCCCACTTCTTGGTGCATGTCCAAAGCGATTGAAATCAGGATCTTGAAAAGATACCTGTACTCTTATATCCACTCCAGCACTATTCCCAATAGTCAAATTATGGGGGGGGGGACCCAAATGTGCATTGACACATGAATGAAGAAAATGTGTGGCATATACATACAATGGAATATTATTCAGCCTTAATAAAGAATAAAATCCTACCATTTGCAACAACATGGATGAACCTGGTGGACGTTGTGCTACGTGAAATAAGCCAGACACAGAAGGACAAATACTGAATGATTCCACTCACATGTGGTGCCAAATAGTTAAACTCATAGAAGCAGAGAATATAGGTTACCAGGGACTGGGGGAAGAGGGAGATGAGGAGTTGTTGTTCAATTGGTATAAAGTTTCAGTTATGTGAAATGAGTAAGTTTTAGAGATCTGCTCCACAGCATAGTGCCTATAGTCAAAAATATATTATGCACTTAAAAATGTGTTATTAGGGTATATCTCATGTTAATTTCTTACTATAAAATAAGCAAAAAACAAAGGGCACAAGGAAACTTTTGGATGTGATGGAGATGTCTATTACCTTGATTATGGTAATTGTTTCATAGGTGGGCTATGTTCAAACTCATCAAGTTGTATACATTAAGTAAATGAAATTTATTGTATATTATAATATTATACTTCAATAAAGCTTTTCATTTTAAAAGAAATTTGGAAGGCTTAATACTGAGCCTTGAGGAACTTTGACAGCAAATGGTAGGGTAGCACAGGATGAGCAAATAAATGAGACAGAAAAGGAGTGTTCAGACAAGTAGAATAAAACTAGGAGACAGATGGATCTTACGAAGTGAGAGAAAGAATTGTTTTAAGAAGAAAGGAAATGCCAGCAATATTGACTGCTGCCCAGAGGTCAAGTAAGCACTGAAATTTCATATTTAGTCAGCAGAATGAATACTTGTTGAATGAGTAGACCAATGAATGAAAGTTAGATTTTCTGTGTAGTTAACAGTGAAGACAAAACAAAACAAAACAAAACATTAGTTTGGAAAACACTGGATGAAACTTATTGAAAGTAACACAACATCATTCACAGAGTGGAGAATGGATTCAACCATGAATTTCTTCATACTTTGTCTTTCTTGTAATCCCATGTTGATCATCTTCCAAAACCACACTAAAGAAAAACATTCTAGCTTGACATCTCAGAACTTGATCTTTTAGATGTCTGCTTATGGATTCTGCTTTAGTTGCTCAAAATAAGTCTCATCAATCAAAACACATTGCAACTTTTTATTTAAACCAAAGACTCTTAAAGTGCCTGTTTTGACATCCTGAAACTATTGGTTTTTAGGAGACCAATTTAAGAATGTGGAACTTCGGCTGAACATTTCAGACTAGGCATATTAAAAAGCAAATGTCCAGAATTGGAATCATTCTTAAAACTACTTCTGTGGTCAAAGGTTTCAGACTTTACTAGAATTATAAAATTATGACTTCAGTAAAACAATTAATTTAACATCATATTAAGCAGGATGCTTAATCATTCATAAATATCGGCCTGGATTTTTACCTCTGATAAATAATCTTATAATGTCAAAAAGTAAATCATAGTTGATAGGCTGTCACGGGACTTAAGGAAACAGTTTTAGAGTCAGAAAGATGTAGTTTGGGATCCTAATAGTCTCGTTTTACATACTAACTACATGTAAAGCCCGGATTCTCTTTTCAGAAAAATAGAATTATCAGTGAGGCATATCTCATAAGGCTAAAAAGAGTTAATGAGATCCTGTGTGCAAAGTATTCAGAACAGGGCCCTTTTCTCAGAGAGCCCTCAGTAAGTGTAGACATTATTATTGCTGTAAACTAAGAATGAACCCCAACAATGCCATGTCAGATCCCCTGGATTTTCTCATGCATTCAGTACCTACTTATGAAAGACAGACAAATCAAAGGGACTGCAGTAGGTGCTGGGAAGACACACGATGAATGTTTATGTCCCTGAATGGCCCTGTCACAAATAATGACTATCATACAAAGTGAGAAGTGGCATATGCCAAGAAAGAAGAATAGGGGAATTTATCTCTTGCTTCTGGAAGCTGGAAGAAAGTCTCCTTACGAGAGGCTGATGTAGTAGAGTCACAAGTGCAGGCTGAAGCCGAGTAAGGTGCTTTGTTTGACTCCTGAGTGCACCATTTTTTAGCACTGTGACCCTGGGCAAGTTACTTAAACTGTCAGAAACTTAATGTTTTTATCCACAAAATGGAGTTTCTAATACTATCTGATGGATAAATGAAGCGGACTATTTAAAGCATTTAGAGCAATTCCTGGCACACAGTAGTCAGTGAACATCAGTGGGCAACTTTAATGTGTATCTCCACCCCACCATCCAGCTACCTGTCTTTTATATGTTACCTGCCTTTTCTCTTTGGGTGGGTTCTTTTTATTTTGTTTTATTTTATATTTTACTTTTTAAAGAAGACTTTGGTTCACAGTAAAATTGAGAGGAAGCTACAGAGATTCTTTGAATATCTGCAAACCTACACTTGCATAGCCTCCTCCATTATAAATATTGGGTGGGTTCTTTTTAGCCAAGTAGTGCAGAATGATTCTACCCATTTCACTTCTCCAACCGATTGACCTGACCCAAGTTGGGCCAAGCAGAATCAAGATATCAGGGGGTCTGGAATTGTGACTGAAAGAGAGTTGAGTTCATCTCCAGTGCAAAGGAGCTCTGTCATGTAAACCTCAAAGCTGCAGGCAGCATATTATGTCAATTGAACTAAATTGCAGAGAACAAGTTGGTAGAAAAAAAGAATTAAGCAGATACGAAGCGAGGAGCAGAAGTGGAAAATAGAGAATCTCAATAATTATTTAGACCTGGTTTCAGTTCTTCTCTTAGGCCAACTTTACTCTTCCAATTCAGTAAATATTCTTTTTTTCCCTAAGGGAATGTGAATTTATTTCTTTTATTGGCAACTAAATCACTATGACATTCAAACTCTGTTTTGGAAAATAGGTAATATTGAGATGAAGCAATGGGAGGGAAGGACACTTTGGCAGCTGAATCATTTTGATCAAAGAGACTCACTATATAATTCATTTTAGTTTGGCTTGAGGATATGGTAGGAAAGAAGGTAGTAAGTAAAAAATGTTATGAAGGTGTTTAGGTTCAGATCGTGAAGTGTGTGAAGTAACAAAGTTAAGCTTTTAATTTGATAAGAGAACACTTTGAGATAGGAATGGCATGATGGGGCTTTTGTGTTTTTGTGATGATAATAATGATTAATATTTATAGAGCATCTAGTATGGCCATGCATCTTGATAACCTTTTGATATGCATTCTCTTCCTGAATTCCCCAACAACCCCATGAACTGGAAACCATAGTGATATAATTTCTAGATAAACCTGAAGCTTGGTGAGGTTTGGGATCTGCCGAAGGTCACAGAGCTAGTATGTATTGTGTAGCCAGAAACATCAACCAAGCTCTGTTCATTCTAAACCTAAACTTTTAACCAGTATGCTATATTTTCCATAATATGTTGAATAAATCTATAAAATTTGTAACCTCTACAGGGGCCAGACAGCTATTAAAATGAAAGTGAAACAGCTCACATGTAAAATAATAGAAAATGGTAAAGACTGTGGCACACTGGTTAAATTCAGGGTACATTCAACTTCTAAGAGCATTCAAATTATTATTATGAATATTACTTGGAAATTCAATCGGCCCTTATATCAAGGCTGATTATATTGAAGTTGAGTGTGGGGTAGGGGTAGGAAGATTAATTATGTGATAATTACAGGTAAAAAGGAGAGAGAAAATAAAATCTGTGATCAGGAAAATGAAAGGAAGGACTATAATCCAGAGCCACAGGGAGACCCAGGTATGTTAAAGGATATAAGAGAGGCAAGAGTAGACTTTACTATTAAAATGTCAATGCTCTGTGACTTGCATGTTGGTAGATTAAATAAGAGAAATACAACATTAAAGGAGAAGAAGGAAGGGGAAGGAAAATGAATAGAGATGGTAAATACAGGCCTGAGACTGCTCAATTTAAAGTATTGGCTGGCATCATTTTGGAGCTGTTTTTGAAGTACTTGAAAATGGGAGACCAAAATAGCAGTTTGCATTTAAATATGAGTATTTTTTTGATTAACACAAAACTATTTGTTTTAGAATAGCTAAAACATTGTCTAAATTAGGAATCCCCAGCTTGGCTTTCATATCTAGCAGGAATTATATGTCCTGAATTTATGGACTTGAGAACTTCACTCATAAACTACTGGAAACTTTCCACTGGCTTAGATGGGTCTCTTTGGCAGCAAAGCCATTACAATATGATTATTTTCCTCAGGGTCTCTTTTTCCCTTTGGTTCTCCTCCTCCTGTAGTCTCTGACTGAGTACAGCAATAATTAACCCCAAAGGTTATTATCCTCCTGGAGCTGGCCAGTGTTTCGGGTTTCTTTCTTTCCCTACTCTCTGTTCTGTCCTTGAGCCCCTGGTTCAGGAGGCAGATTTACTCAGGTTTTATAGCTGTCACTTTCCCTCACACAGGATATAGGGCTCACACTCCCTTTTCCGAGAGACATGGTGAAAGAAACCATCTCAATAACAACAACATGTGATCATTTGGGACACAGGTCAGGATACCCCAATCATAATCATGGAATCTAGCCTTTCAGTGGGTTCCTGATGGGTGGAGGAACCAGGAGGCTTGAGTGAACCCTGGCTGCCCATCTTTGGCCATGTGCCCAAGGACACAAGGCTCCACCTCTGAGACTCTGCTCTATCCACTGCAAAATGAGGATGTTAATACCTTCCTCCACATTTTACTGTGAGCATCGAGTGAGTGTGTGCATATAAAGAGTGCCCAGCACAATATAGTGATTCCCTAAGTGTTCCTAAGCCTCTAAAGCATGTATGCTAATGGTTTAGGAATACTGGTTATGAACCTGAATGAGATGAAATCATGATTCTAACCAATTGTTAGATAAGTCACTTAAGGATGTGACTTAGCTGAGTCTCAGTTTCCTCATTTGTCAAATGGGGATTATAACGTTTACTGCTCAGAATGGTTGGAACAATGAGGTAGGACAACTCTTAGCACATTGCCTGGTATACGTGATGTGCCCAATAATTATTATTATTGTTTTCTTGCTACCATTTTTGTTATTATAATTACCAAAATTATAATTTCTTCACTATGCCATACTTTTCTCCAGTTTATAAATCTCATGGATTTTAATTGTATATATAGTACTTAAAATCATAATAAAATCATACTCTTTTAAAACACTATCTGTGTCAGGTTTTTTTCAATATTTAAAATTAATTTATTTATTTAAGTGGCAGTATGGATGCTAAGAGCTTGAATTCTAGAGTGAAACTGCAGAGTCAGAATCCTTGTTCCCTTGCTTTCTAGCTGTGGGGCTTTGTCTAGGCACTTACCTTAATAAGGATTTAACTCCTAAGGTATTATGGAATAAAATGTAATAATGCACAGATGCCCCATGCCTGCCACATAGTAAGCTCTCAATAAACGTTAGCAACTATTGACATTCCCTTTTGTTGTAGGGCAAATTGCCAGATAATATTTGAAATTCTGGAAGTTGAAGAGGATGGCACTGATGAGTTATGAAGGAAGATGATATTTAGCTACAGTTAAATATCATCACACAAGCCTCAGGAGTAGTAAAAACAAAGAGGAGACAGCATGCTCTCAGAGCAAACACTGTTTTCTACGATGGCAGAGTACCCTGTGCTTTCAGTGTCTTAGCATATAGTCCACAGAAAATGTTATTTCAGTAAAGTGTGCAGTTTTCTTACAAAGCAATCAAAAGGGCAAATGCTACAGCAGGAAAATATGTCCTAGAAAGTTCAGGAAATTAGGTGCGTGGGTGGCAGTGTATTATGGGACTAAATTTGTCAAAGTTTAGAGTTATAGTCATCTTCTAAGGAGAATTGATTACCAAGAAATTGATTTTTTAATTAAAAAATAAACAAGAAAAGAAAAAGAAAAAAGGAACCGACTTGGAAAATAAGTTCTGCTTGGGCAAGCAAAGAATTCAAAATGAAGCTTAATAAAGGTAGAATTAGGTCTGCAATTTTTACTGAGAGAAATATTAATACAAAAAAATATGAAAAAGGAGAGAAGTAGGTCAGAGAGACACACCAACTATAATGACTACTTTGATTCACCAGCTAGAATCATATTATTCATAAAGGGTGTCTTTGATTCATGCCATTTCACAAAGCTTGTCCTCAACAAGTCTATGTAAAATAAAGACTCTATGGAAACGCCAATGAGCCCACCACTTTAAAATATCACAATATTGAACAAAAGAAAACTTTGACGGGACAATGTTTTCTACATTTATTTATATGTTTCCTGTTCTCAAGAAGGGCTCCCCTTCTGAATGTGGTATTGTACTAGAGATAGCATGAAAGTTCAACAAAGTGATGGCCATAGTAGAATTCATCTGCATCGCCCAGGGATATAGGTAACACCAGGGCAAGGTAATACTTAAAAAGTGATAACACCAACGCCTTGTTCATAAGCTGCCAAAAAATTATTTGAAAAGTATTTTTTGTTTTTAACAAATCACCTGTTGTTGAATGACTTGGTTTAGCTTTGTACTAGGTCGACTTTGAATTTAAATCAGAGTAATTTACTGTTTTTACTTTTTTATTTATTGTTTATTTTTTGGAGATAGAGTCTCACTCTGTTGCCCCAGCTAGAGTGCAGTGGTGTCATTGTAGCTCACTGCAACCTCAAACTCCTGGGCTCAAGCGATCCACTTGCCTCAGCCTCCCTAGTAGCTGGGACCATAGATAGGCACATGTTACCATGTCCAGCTAATTTACGTTTTTTTGTTTTTTATTTTTCTAGAGACAAGGCCTTGCTTTTTCTCAGGCTGGTTCTGAACTCCTGAGCTCAAACATCCTCCTGCCTTGGTCTCCCAGAGTGCTAGGATTACAGAGGGTGCTAGGATTACAGGCATGAGCCACCACTCCCAGCCCTAATTTACTGTTACATTTCAAGTTGTCAGCTCATTTCACTGACATGTGAAGAAGGTAAGACACAGGTCTACAGAACATAAACGATCAGGTGAAATGTGTCTTAAAAAATGAGTTGAACTGCCTGAAAACTTTCCTATATATTGAGTCAGTATCAACATCAGGTAGATTACAAGGAAGCATGGTACCTAACCTATGGCACTTTTGTCAAAAGGATTATTTTACAAAACCAGTGAAAATCCTCTACTCACTTTATTTTCCACTTAAAGTAAAAAACAAACCTTGATAATGTCCCCTAAGGCCCAGTATCATCTTTCCACAACCGTTTCTCGATCTAACCTAATGGTTCTTAATGTGATGTGCCCCTTCCCTCTGGCATCATCTGGGAACTTGTTATAATAGAAATGCAATGCTTAGGCTACTGCCCAGACCTCATGAATCAGAAACTGGGCAGGGAGCCCAGCAGTCTGTTTTAACAAGTACTTTGGGTGAATCTGATGTACACTCAAATCCGAGAACCTCCAACCCGTCAGCTGGTACCTTTCCCCTGGCTCATTCACTCGACTAGTCACACTGGTTCCTGGTTAACATAACAGCTTTCTAAGCCTTCCCACCTTACAAGTTTGCATCAGCTTGTTGCTCTTCCTGGAAAGCTCTGTCTTCAAATCCCCTCAAGGCTTTCTTGTTCTCCTCCTTTAGGTTAACACAATGCCATCTTCTCTGCAAGGGCTTCGCTAACTACCTTTTTAAATTTTGCTAACCCTCTCCCTCCTCCTCTGGCACTTCCTATTCCCTTTCTTTTCTTTTCTCCGTAGCAATTGACATCATCTGGCATACTATATGTTCTACTTTTTGGTTCACTGTCAACTATCCCTTCCAGAACGTTAGCTTCGTGTGAGCAGGGATTTCGGCCCGTTTTGTTCATTGCTGTAACATCAGCAACTACAACAGTGATGGTCATACAGGAGGGGCTTAAGAAATACGTGTTTAATGTGAATGAACCCTGTCAAAATACTGCAAACATTGGCCACGGTGGGAATTACTGGGAGTGAGGAAATATGTGACCTTTGCTAACAAAGAGCGGCCACATCTCTTAATTCTCAAAAGGGCTACCTGGTTTGTAAAGAGCTGGGACTTTTTAGGTTCTGCCTCTCTGACGAAAGGGAGACTGTAATAGATTCCATCCAGGGTTAGTGACAGCCACGCTCTATTCTCAGTGCCGTGCAAATGCTACCTCATTCAGTCCTCGCAGCAACCCCATGTAATAGGTCTTATTTTTATCCCCATTGTAAAGAAACTGAGAGAGGCTGGGTATTCTTGTTGAGAAAGCTGCTGAGGCAAAATATGAACGCGAGCAGTCTGACTCTTCAGGCCACAATTGTTACCACTCCGCAATACTATATTTCGAATTACGTGAGGGTTGTAAGAGATAGTTGCAGCTGTAAGAGAGTCAGGGAGAGTCCCAAAACAAACCCAAAGTATAGAGGCATTTTTACAAAGATTTATAAATTCAGAAATTCACAATAAATTTAAATCACTCTTTTCCATATGAAGGGAGTTTGGCCTCCCACCCCATCCAGTTCCAAAAACTCATACCTCAGATTTTAATATTTCAAATAGACCATATCCAGACCCTCTCAGCTACTAGTGTCAGATCACAAAATCCCATGTTTATATATATTTTAGATACACACACATACACACATATATGATGTTATATAGATTAGTTCTTTGGGAAAGAAAAGAAGAAAAAAAAAGCAAAGCTATTATGTAAAAGCCACATGACAATTCCAACCACCCTACCTTCAAGAGTTTGGTTCTAGACTGGAAGGGTAGCCAATTGGTAGTTCTCTAATTCCTGAGTAGCTCTAATCCCTTTTCTACTCAACAGCAGCATTGTCATCACCTGAGAGCCTGTTAGAAAAGCAGATTTTCCAACCTCACTCTAGACCCACAGAATCAGAATCTGCATTTCAACAAGACCCCAAGGAGACCTGCAGCTTATTACAGTTTGAGCAATACTGTATTTACCTACTGGTTTCAAACTTGGCCATGCTTTGGAATCATTGGGGAGGTTTAAAAAGTCTGGGTCCAGTTCCCAGAGACTTTAATTGTTCTTGGATACAGCTGAGAAATCTTTTTAATGCTCTTCAGGTGATTCTAATACGTGACACAGTCTGAGAGGTGCTGTTCTAATACTCTGGGTGTATCTTTATGCAGCAGCACTCATTATTTTGTTGTAATTCTTTAGTCCCTCCACAAATACTTAGTCCCCTGCCCAAGAGCAGTATAAGCTTTTGCCAGTCAAATAGTAATATAGTTATTCTTTTACAAGGGTCATATTGATAGATGCTGCTAATGTGACACAAATTAACCAAAGCTTTCAGCAGTGAGTCATTTATCAGGACTCACAGATGCTTTTGCATTTAGTGTTGACTTTCAGACCAAAGCAAATTATTCCTCTCACATGCTTCACCATTTTAATGTCCAGCTTGTCTGCGCTCAGCACCCTATATTGATCTCTTCCCACTTGCTTATAGCATTATCTATTTCTGCCTTTTTTTTTTATTTGATAGAATCCTAAAGGGCATGGACTATCTCATTTTTCTGTATATCCTCAGAACCTCCTAGCATAGCTTCTGTTCAATAAATGTTTGCTAAATAAGTTTAAAACTCCATCTTTTTTCCGTTTGTAAAAAGCCCCATCCCTATTTTAGTATCATATTCTACAGGTGTGCTGTGCTCAATTTGAATAGATTGAAAAATACAAAACTACCTACAAAGCATCACACTGGTTCGTTAGGCAGAATAGCAAGATAGATGAAGTGTCCTTCCACAGGCTTACAATCTAGTAGGGAACATGGACACATGCTACAGAAGGAAACAAATAGAAATCATATAATACAGGTAATGATGAAGACTTACAATAAACAGCTGGATTAACCACTAAGTGAATCTTATGGAAAAGTAGAGTAATTCAGGTGGCTAACAATACTTTCCAAATTTTATTCCTGTAAGCTAAGAGATACAAAATGCACAATCTATTCCAAAAAATCATAACATGGAATGATAGCATTATGGTATCAAGGTATAAAAAGCGTAATATTATTTTTCTCGTCCTATAGGTTCAGGCCCTAAATCAGATATCCCAGCTCAGTTTGCTGGGAGAATGCACCTTCCAACTCTCAGAGTTGGAAAAAGTTTTACTTCCTGACTCTCCCTACTCATTGAGACTCATTGAGACTTTGCAGTAGATATAATGGAAAATGCTTTTCAGCACCAACTCCACTATTCACTGCTTTGAACACCACAATAAATAGAAAGGACAAGAATTGAAAGACTTTCTTTTCCCTCTTAGCTTTTTCTAAGTGCCGAACTGAATAGGTGTCAACTTTCTGTTGCAGCCCTGGCAGTTCTTACTTTCAAAAGAACAATCAGAAGGAAACCCTTTCAGAAAATTGATCTGCCAAAGTTTGAAATGCTTAAAAATAAACTGTCAGGTCTGTCTTCCCCCCGCCTCCCAACATAACCTGCCAACCTCACCTCTGTTTTTTTATTTTCCAGACCCTAACAGCTGGATATTCTATTTCAAAAGGCTTCTATGAATCTCCTTCTTTGTCAGGAGTATTGTAGACCCTGACCAAATATTTCATAAATTGTAAGGACACTTGAATGGGGATAAAAGCCAGCTACTGCTCCCTGCTGCCCTGACACCTCTGCCTACAGAGTTCTGAAATTTGGGTTAAGAAAGAGTATTTCTTCTAAATTCAGTTTGACAATTTTAATCCTCACTGTTTAGAAAAAGAAAATAAGTGTATATAGAGTTTTCTCTACTTCTTGTTCATCCAGCACCCTACATTTGAGCGTCTAGCTTGGGGTTCTCACCAGAAACAAGTTCAAATAGGTTCGATCTTTAGTTTTCTTTTGCCTCCATGTTTTTCCCACAGAATCTCTCTTCTATAATAAAGCCCATAATCTCCTACAAACGGGCACATGTGCTCAAGCAAGTATACTAGAAGCCACGTATGAAATCTGGCATGTTGACAGCGATTATCCCCAAAAGTCCATATTAGTCGGCACAGAGGGCATGATTGTGAATTTGTGACATTGTTCCTGATATTACTGTCTTCGTCAAAGCACCTGTAGGTAAGAGTTGGAAATCAACCACTTTATTGCAGGTTTTAAAAAAGGAACACATTTCTGAAAGAAAGAGCTCTTCAACTCTTTCACAGAAATGACACATGAAAACTTTTAAAGTGGCAATAATTACCTGTTTTACGGAATGTCAGTAATTTATAATCTAAGGTAAGCTTGCGGGTTGATATTTTGTCTGTTTTTAATAGGTGAGCTCTTTCATAAATGGTGATAAAAGCCATCTTTTCTGTAATTTCAGATTGGGAAGAGTGAGCAAGTCCAATTTAAGAAATTCAGATATCACAGATCATCCTTAATAGAACAATGATCTTGCCTCTGGCCTCTGTTAGAACTAGCTGTCGCCATTACAGTCCCAGTGTTCTATTGGCATGCAAGTCTGGCTAGCTGCATCGCCTGTATTGCAGCACATTCTCTGTTCTCCTGGGTTAACTCCCCTGGTTATTTGTGCAACTATTTATCTCCTTCACTAAATTGCATATTTCTTAAATGACAGATCATGACTCATTCATTCATCTCTGTATCTCTGACACTGCCTAACCTTGATGTTTGCCTGTGATAGCTGCTTAGTAAACGCCAGTTAAATATATAAAAGCCAAGAATGCTACAGATAGGAAAACCAACCCTGCAATTTTCCCTGACATCACTTCCCTCCTTCCATAAACAGAACTGGCTGTCAAAAACCTAAATACTCAGCTTTTGTGATTCTTTTTTTTTTTTTTTTTTTTTTTTGAGACAGAGTCTCACTCTCTTGCGTGGGCTAGAGTGCTGTGGCATCAGCCTAACTCACAGCAACCTCCAACTCCTGGGCTCAAGTGATCCTCCTGCCTCAGCCTCCCGGCTAGCTGGGACTACAGGCACGCACCACTGTGCCTGGCTAATTTTTTCTATTTTTAGTTATTTGGCTAATGTCTCTCTATTTATAGTAGAGACGGGGTCTTGCTCTTGCTCAGGCTGGTCTTGAACTCCTGAGCTCAAGCAATCCTCCTGCCTCGGCCTTCCAGAGTGCTAGGATTACAGGCATGAGCCACCATGCCTGGCCTTTGTGATTCTTGATATTTGACTTTTTTTTTTTGCACTATACCCAAAGAATCAACAAATAACATCGACTTCATCTTTTTTCTTCTTTCTTCCTTCCCTCATTGTTTTATATGACTTCCCTAACCCAGATCTTAGAGTCATTAAATTCTACCTTTTTTCCTTACATTAAAAAAAAAAAAAAATCATGGTTCTGAGCAAATCATTTACTTTCTACCTTTTCCCCCAATATAAAAATGAAGGGGTATGGTCATTAAAATGAGAGATCACAGTGATTTTTCATGTTATTTAATGATTGGCTTCCAGAATATGCTAATCCTCTTAAACATTGTATTTTTTCAGTCTCTATTCAAAAATTTCTGTTAACTGAAGTTCTTAAAGCTTTGACCCTGCTGCCCCATGGGTGTTAAGACATTGCTTCTTACCATGATTTATATTTTTAGATTGTGGGTGTACCTTATATTGCTTTTTATCTGCAGAGATCCTTTAAAAGCTAAGATTGTAGGTTTCCTGTGTTTCCAACAGAGATAATAACAACTGTAACCACTTTTTATAATAATTTCTTAGCTTCCCAAGAGCAGGTCCTGTGTTCACAGGGAAAATTCTCTCTCTTTTCCTCTCTGTCTTTTCCTCACTCTCTCACTTTCTCACTTATATTCTCTGACACACAAGCTTTTGGCCAGTGGGTAGATTTATGTTAATGCACCCCTTCAAGGATGTAGGTATCTCGGATCCACATTCTAAATGTATGAGCCAAGATCTAGTTTCTGGACCCCACATAACTATTCAAACTCTTTCTCTCTCTCTTTCCAAAAGTGCAATTCAAGGAACAGTTTATGTTTTCTAGTCTCATATTTTATTGCCTCTTTTTGAGATTTTTTTAATTAATATATGCTTATGAGCTAAGGTATACATTTAAACTGATAGTTATATTTTATACATTTGTTGTTTTTATTTTGTTTTCCTCTTTTTAGCATACAGATTTCTAGGTTGTTGCAAATGGAATCTTCCAATAGCTTCTTAAGTGGTGTTCTAATTTACAGGATATCTGGCATATTATATTCCCTTATTATAGGATACTTGGAATACCACGGTCACCATATTGATCTGAAAATATCATCATTTCCTTTGTGACCTCCAGAATAAAATCAAAACGTGCAGGCCAGTTGTGCATTACTCTTGACAAAGCTTGTCCTATCCTTCCCTGTCAATCTTGCCTCTCAGTCATCCGCAAAGAACTGTGCCTTCCCACTGCTGAGCCATCATGAATACACCTGGACATGTCCAAATTCATCTGTATGTGGCCCTTCCTCAGTTGAAATCCCTTCTTTTAAGGATCAGTTCAAGCCTTCTCTTCCTTCAAAGGAGTTCCTGATTACTCAGACACCCACAGGTCTTTCCCTGTTCCTGTGAACTCATTGTCTCCTCTAAACCATATAGCCTACACAAGGGCTTGCAACCTACAATTTTTATTGAAACAGGCAAGTGACATGTGAAAGTGATGTGCCTAGGAATAATGGGTAAAAGTAGGACTGTAGAGATAAATGGTAATTGACACCTGGTCACAGTGAAGGGGACACATTGGTGGGAATGGTAAGGGTGGCAGTGTGGCCAAACTGTAAAGAAAGCAATTGCTACTGAGCACCACCTCATTCTTCCCATTTAGAAAGGCCAGCCAAAATTGTTAAAACCTCCAATGTTTTAAAATAAACAAAAGATTGCATTTCTAAGTAAAATCTAGTAATTCTTAATGTTGATACCTAATTTAAACATTTACAACAAAAGTACTGTAAGGGCTAGCACTGCAAAGACCAAAGGGGATATGTCCTCGCTGTTGTCACAGGCTCTTCTTGTAGTGTCTTCTGCTTACAGGGAACTCTTCTTTATGCCTTTCTTATGCCAAATTATACACTCGCCAAAACCGTACATCCCTTGAAAGCCATTGTCTTGTCTTATAACTCTTGTGTTTGCCTTCTCACATAAGATAGCCATGCACACAGATATTTAGAAGCCATTCACTGAATTGAAATACGTTCTCACCAGTTTCTAATATCCGCCAAGCATGAATAAAGAGGGTAGTAGAAAGGTTTTTCATAAGGCAGTTTGATGGTAAATGAGTATAAAATTGAGTCCTTATTTTTTTTAAGACAAAAAAGATAACATAGAGTTTCTTCAGGGAGATCATGCTCTTATTAAGTGAAAGTGATAGCAGCTGTAAGAAAGAGGGAAAAGCAGAAGAATGAGTTAGAGATTTTAAGATAGCTTATAGCCTTAAATTTTATAACAAAGATATGACTCTCTCTTAAGTAACGTTAAAGGGAATCTTGTCAGAGTGATCTTCCTCAGGACTACTTATTTTGTGTTAAAACATGTGGGTGTGTTTGCTATAGAAAGTAAGAAGATAAGCTTCCAGAAGCCTTCATCTATTTATTCATTATTTATGTATCCATCCTGCTGCCTTCCCTCCCTTTTATCTTTGACAGTCAAAGAAGAATTTCCTGAGGAAAGATTGTTCTCAGTGTCTTTATATAGACAGGAAATAGAGAAAGGGAAAACCTTGTAGCCTACTACCCTCAAGCTTATGCACTTACCTTAAGCAAACTTTGCCATGCGTTCTTTCTTGGAAAAGACGGTTTTAAAAATGTCTGTAGTTCCACAGTAGGCTAAATTACATGACACGATATTTAAACATTACTTTTCCGTGCGCTGCGAACTGAAGGATGCCTACTTATCCAAAAGAAAAGGGAATGGGATTTGGGATCTTTAATAGCAAAGGAGGCAGTGTTTTCTGCATTAGTGCATGTGAGAGTAGATTCAGGTTACATGTGGCAAGACAATTGGGATCTAAGAGTAATTGTTCACCTCTAAGAAGCGGAACTCTGAGGTGGGTGAAATTATGATGACTTCCTTCACATTCTGGGCCATTGTGCTTTCTCTTCATGCCGCACGCCTGAAAATTACTGACCACACACAGTTTCTTCACAAATTCTCTGCACTTGCTTCATTGATTGCAAAGCTCCACAGGTATAAAAAGCAATACCCCTCGAAAATATGTAAATGCAGCCAAAATATAAATTATTATTTTTCAAACAATTAGGCTGCAATGAAATACACTTAGTGTTATATGTCTTGGGAAATAAAATTCCTTCATGGTCACATTAGGGATGTAAATTCTCTTAGTGCCATAGCAACACCAAATAACATGCCAGAAGAGAAGTCATCAATTAGTTACTTAGATATGTTTGTTTGTTTTCAAGTTGCAGTATGAATAAACTAGAATTTTAAAACGTGATTCTGTGTGTGCCCATGTGTATGTATTAAATCTGTATTGTAATTTATTTAGGAGGATCACTTTTTTTTTTCTTTTTCTATTCTTTTTGTTTCTTTCTATAATAGCTTAGTACGTGGTCAGAATCTGAAAATGTGTCAATTTACTCTCTCTAATCTCATCTAATCACCTTTTCCTTCCCAACTAACATACCTTCCATGCTCCCTTTTGTACCTGCCATTCTGCTTGAAATGCTCTTTTCCTTCTTTTCCTTTAATTCCATACTGGCTTCCAAGACTCAGCACAAAGAGCACCTTGTCTCTGAAGCCTCTCATAGTTTCTCAAGAGTAAAGTAATTTCTCTCCCATATTTTCACAGTACTCTATAGATATATCTATTACAATAATGACCCTACCGTATTTTACTTGCATATTTGTGTATCTGCTCTCCCTTCCCCATCTAGACCACCAGTTCATTAGCATGGTGCTTGGCATAGTATACACTCAATAAATGTCTGCTGAAAGATGGTAGGAATAAATAATAAATAAATAAATAACATCATTTTCAAGCATTTCTTTGTCATCTCATAAAAAATCGTGTTTTTATTGAATATCTATAATATTTGTAAAAATAAATCCATACATTTGTCATATTGAAAATCTGATAGAGTAGGAATATAAAGGCAAGAAATTGATAGGTGGAGGGAAAAGTATGGTTTAAATGACAACAACAGGAGCAATTCTCAAGGTTGTGATGATAATTAGCACAGCGTCTTGTATGCAGAGATACTCCATTGTTGTTAGATTTTATCATTTCATTGCCATTGACCTCTGATTTTGCAGATGAGAAGACTGAGTTTTAGAGAACTTAACTAATGTGTTCACAGTCACTCAACCTATGGAAATAAACGGTTGCTATGCACACATGCCGAAATGGAGAAATGAGCCATAGTAATGGGGCTAAGGAAATGGTACATTTATAGCACCAATAACCAGAATAGCAAAACTGAAACCAACTTTTCATTCTCTTCAAGTAATTTAACTTACCTTTCACATAGGTATCTGGAGAGGATCTCATTAGCTACATTTTAAAGATGAAAAAACAGTGGTTTAGAAAGTCAGGAACTTGACTAACATCACACAGTTAAGTAGCTGAGCTGAAATTGTTAGATTTACAAGCCCAAACTCTTTCCGGCATACGTGCAGCCTGCGCCAGAAAATGGCAATAGTTTGAGTTCACACCTAGCCTTGGCAGTATTTGAGTCTGTTAGATAGATAGTATTGAAATAATAGATTTTGCACAGCCTTCCTTGTAAATTAGCTTTCAGCCTGAACGCAGTGTTTCTAAAGTCGATTTTTTGCTAAATGTTGCTTTATTACAGTAACACTATGTGTGGATTTAGTCCTTTCTGAAATGTCTTCTCCCCAGAGGCATATCAGCCAACAATAACAGCAGCTATATTCAGCTGAGAGCACCAGATAACTGATGTATTTTGTCACTGGCACCTTTATGAGCCTCATTTTCTGGGGAAGAGCTGGAAAAAAAACCACAAAAAACTGCTTTTCATTTCTGTCTAAAATCATGGCACTGAAAGACTAAAGTACTAAAAGTGATCATGAAGCCAAATTCTGGGTGGAGAAACATAATTATTTCAATGAGTTCTGTTGCTAAGTGAATCCAGCATGGCATTTAGGGCTTACAAGCAGTGATCTGAGAGCCCCTGTAGTTCCTTGAGTGAATACATGGGAGCTGGGAAATGCCCTGTATCATTTCACTACCACCTGGTATCTGGTCCCTTAAATTTCATTCTCCTATCTTTGATGCTACCTAAATGGCTACTGCCAATATTAAAAAGCCTCATGGTACTTAAAAAGAAAAAAAGATAAAACATGTGATGGCCTAAAATCTCTGTTGTCTCTGCTTTTCCAAGTTGGAATTGTACCTGAATAACACAGTGAATTTAAACACACTGCAGGACATAGAGTGCCATTCAGTGGTAATAGACTGCTTCATTGAACATTTACAGGTATGTTTGGTGCTCTTGCCTACTCAGATGCAGAGAGAGAAGATGATATGGATCAAATTGTGACTTCTCAGAGGGCAGGTACCACAATATCATCTTCTTTACATTTCCCACAAAAGCCAGAGAACATATAGAACGTAAGGCAGAATTCAGCAAAGCATTCATACCAGGCACTGTTCTAGTGACTGGAGATACAGCATTGAACAAAACATACTAATGCCCTACTCTCACGAGCCTTTTAGTCTAGTGAAATAAGTCAGAAAATACTCAAGGAAAATCAGTAACAGTATGCCACTGTAGTAAATGCTATTGAGTGAGTCAAAGCAAGAAAGAAGGAAAGTGAGCATATGTGGGCCTGGGAATGGAGGTGCATTTTTAAATGGCATAGCCAGAGAGAGATTCAGTGAATAGTGAGGACCTGGAAGAAGTGAAGGGGTCCTATAGCATTTTGGGGACTATTATGGGTTGAATTGCACCTTCCCAAGAAAGGTATATTGGCATCACAACACTTAGTACCTCTGATTATGACCTTATTTAGAAAGAGAACCTTTAGAGAGACAATCAAGTTAAAATGAGCTCTTTAGGGTGGATTGTAATCCAATATAAGTGATGTCCTTACTAAAAGCAGAAATTTGGACAGACTGACACACACAGAGGGAAGACAGTGGGAAGAGACAGAGGGAGAAGATGACTACCTATAAGCCAAGTAGACAGGCCTGGAACAGATCCTTCCCCCCAGCCCCTCAGAAGGAATCAACCATGCTGACCCCTCAATTACGTCAGAGTTCTGGCCTCCAGAATTGTGAAACAAGAAATTTCTATGTTCAAGCCAGCCAGTTTGTGGTGCTTTGTTATGGCAGCCTTAGAAAATTATCACAGAAGCAAAGAGAACAGTAAGTGGGAAAATCCATGCCTGACACACTCCCAGAGAAGGAAGAGGTCATGCATGAACGGCAGTGAAGAAAATATTAATGGCATCTTAGTTTAGTACGATGCTTCACGGTTAACAAATTCTTTTCATGTTAGCTTTCCATTTGCATTTACCACGTACAACCTTATGCAATAAAGAACATGAATGTGAGTAGGTTACATGTATGCATGAGTGTTAAGTATTCCCTATGCCTAAAGGAGCTGAATCTCAGAGTTCAGTTCTCTTTAAAAAATCACAAAGCTGACAATTGACAGAAAGAGTTCCTGGAACCAACAAAATCTGACTCCAAATCAAGTGTTTCTTCTATACCTCATGTGGGTTGAGTAAATATCTATTTCCTAAATTATGTTTGTCCTAATCAAAGCAGCCCTTTCCTTCCCTCATTATCTATCATTAGACAGGATGTGGTGCTTATGATACAACTAGGCAAAGACATAGTTCGGTTGACACACTGGGCCTGAAACAACACTCTGAGAATGTCCTAAGTATTCTCATGTTAACTGCAATATCATCCTGACTGCATTTGATACAACCAGGAGCACAAACAGAATGAATACTTCTGTTTCCCCTTTGCTCTACACTGGTACAGAGAATAGGTCCTTTAATAAAAGTACTTAGAAAGGGACAACAATGTTGCTTTATCTGGGAGCCTAACTACAGGGCCTAAAAAAAAAAAAAAAAAAAAAAAATGACTTACATGGAGTTTATGGACAGACTGATCATTAGTTATACAGATAAGAAAAAGTAACTTCACAGCTGGGAAGCATAGTTAAGCAATGATTAATCAACAATGTCTAAGAAATAAGATGCCTATATGCCCACTTCTGGGAGAATTGGTAAATTTATCAATTTTTCCATATGATAATCTCTACTTTGTAGCCACTAGTGTAGGAGACCATAATGATTATGATGATAGTATCAACTGGTAAATTAAATATTAGGGATTAAGTGAATTAAATATCAGAAGAAAAAAGTGAACATACAAGAAGAGGAAGAGAATTGGGAAGAGAATTGAAATGCTATTGAATCTATTGCAGCACATAATTGTAGGCTATAATTTCATTAGGCAACACATAGATGCTAATGATATTGTAACAAATCATATAAGAGTATAAGCTTTCTTTCACTAATGTTGAAATATGTATTACATGAAAATGTTAACTGACAAAATTAAACAGATATGCTGTCTATTTGATAATAACAATGGAATGGCCATGTTTTAAACCTAATTATCATCTTCCCCTCATGTCTCCCCAAGACACATAGAACTGTAATTGAATAATAATAATGACATGCTGATAAAACTAATAGGTTACAGATATCAAGGGACCTGCTATGGAAATTATACAGCAAGAGGTCAACAAGCTCATGTACTCTCAATGAGTTAATATGCATTATTAAATAATATTAATCAGATAATTTAATAATGATACCAAGGCACACTTTTAATGTGTATCCCTATATCCCATGTCTGTCTCTCACCTAAAAGCTATCCTTTCCTCTCCTTTGATTTGGAGGTTTACCCAGAATTCACCTCAAATGTGTCCTGCCCCAGAAGTCTTCATTTCTTCTGTGGATACAGAGACCAAGTCTGATGTAACTAAAGGTTATATTTCCATACAGTCAGTTTTATAAAGATCATTCCTAAGTAAAGAAAACAAAAATTCTATGCATCGCAAACATATTCCAACTAAGGACTCTTTAGTGGCCTGCCAACCTCCAGACTAATTGACACTCTTATTTGCATAAGTAGAAAAGCAGCAAGTACAGACAGACGGATGAATATTAATTGATGTTCATAAACCTGAAAAATGTCTTGTGTATTCCTCAATCCAGCTTCTCCAACAGCAAATGTTACTCATTTACAACCTAGCAGTGACATACAGAATGCCATTTGGTCAGAGGCTCACTGTCATTGTCCTTGATTTACCTGCACAGTAAGGACCACCATGGGGTTATTCATACAACACAGTTTGTAGCTGAGGGAACCTCTAAATTTTGGGCAGAAAAGAAAAAAAGACCTAAGAGAAGTCTAACATGCTCTTGATTGAAGTTGGGGAAAATTTGCTTTGATGAATATTTGCAGAGTTATCACTCCCATATTGTAGAGTGTCGACTGATGAATTCTGTCAATCATGTTTTACTCAAGAAAGCCAGAAGAAATATGCTTTCACTTCTGTCCTGACTTCCTTAATGGTCAATCAACTGCCATTTAGGGGTGGATTGGAGAGATCTCAACGCCCCTTCCCCAGTCAGGCTTTCTTCTCACCCAATATTCTCAGCCTTTGAATTCCTATATTCATGTCTACCCATGTTAAAATATTAAGGTTCTTATATTAAGGTTCTTATTAAAATGCAAATGTGTTTACCTGGTTCTAGAACTTGCATTACAAGATCTATGGTTGAATGGCCAAAACAGAAATGCAGAAGTCAGGAGATACGCACATAAGATATAAGACTCTATTACAAACAGAATTTTGAATTTGAGTGAGACATTTTCCCTCCCTGAACTTATTTTGCTCATTTGTAAAATGAGGTTGTTGAATGATAACTTCAAAGGTTTTTTCTGCTCCAACACTGCATAACTCTAAATGCTATTAAGTTCATTGTAAATCTCTTAATAGAAACCACATCCAATATCATATTGAATAGGGAAAAATTGAAAGCATTTCCACTTAGAACTAAACCAGACAAGGTTGCCCACTATCTCCACTTCTATTCAATGCAGTGCTGGAAGTCCTTGTAAAGCAATCAGACAAGAGAAGGGAATTAAGGGTGTCCAAATGGGGGTAGAAGAGGCCAAACTCTCACTCTTTGCTGACGATATGCTAGTATACCTAGAAAATCCCAAGGATTTAGTCAAGAGACTCCTGGAATTGATAAACGAATTCAGTAAAGTCTCAGGATACAAAATTAATGCACACAAATTACTGGCATTCATATAAGCCAATAACAGTGAAGCCAAAAATCAAATCAAAGATGCAACACTTTTCACAACAGCATTAAAGAAAATTAAATATTTAGGAATATATTTAATGAAGGAGGTGAGAGATATTTATAGGGAAAACTATGAAACACTGAGAAAAGAAATTATAGATGATGTGCACAGATGGAAATCTCTACCATGCTCATGGATTGGTAGAATCAATATTGTTAAAATGTCCATTCTGCCTAAAGTGATCTACAGAATTAATACAATCCCTACCAAAATTTTACCATCATTCTTTACAGATTTAGACAAAATAATTCTATGCTTCCTCTGGAACCAGAGAAGACCTTGTATAGCCAAAGCAATCTTAAGCAAAAAGAACGAATTGGGAGACATCAGTGTGCCAGACTTCAATCTTTACTACAAGGCTATAGTAACGAAAACAGCATGGGATTGGTACGAGAACAGAGATACAGACCTTTGCAATAGGATGGAGATCCCAGATATAAAACCATCCTCATATTGTCATCTAACCTTCGACAAAGCAGATAAAAGTATACATTGGGGAAAAGAATCTCTATTCAATAAGTGGTGCTGGGAAAACTAGATATCCACACACAGAAGACTGAAACTGGATCCCTACCTCTCACCTCTCACAAAAATCAACTCATGTTGGATAACAGATTTAAACCTAAGGTGTGAAACCTTAAGAATTCTAGAAAACAATGTGTGGAAGACTCTTTTAGACATCAGCCTAGTTAAAGAATTTATGAAGAGGACCCCCAAAGTAATCACAGCAGCAACAAAAATAAACAAATGGGAACTGATCAAATTAAAAAGCTCCTGCACAACCAAGAAAACTGTCCTTAGAGCAAATAGACAACCTACAGAATGGGAGAAAATATTTGCTTTCTATATATCTGATAAAGGGCTGACAACAAGAATCTATATAGAACTTAAGAAAATCAACAAGAAGAAATCAAACAGCCCCATCAATAAATGGGCAAAGGATGTGAACAGAAATTTTTCAAAAGAAGACAGACTAATATCCAGCAAACATATAAAAAAGTGCTCAACATCTCTAGTCATTAGAGAAATGCAAATCAAAACTGCAATAAGATAACACCTAATGCCACTGAGAATGGCCTCTATCAAAAAGTCCCAAAGTAACAAATGCTGGAGTGGAGAGATTGGAACACTCTTACACTGCTGGTGGGACTGCAATTTAGTACAACTCCAGTGGAAAGTAATTTGGAGATACCTCAAAGAGCTAAAAATAGAAATACCATTTGATCCAGCAATCCCACTACTAGACATCTATCCAAAGGAAAAAAAGATATTCTGTAATAAAGACATCTGCACTAGAATGTTTATAGCAGCACAATTTACAATTGCAAAGATGTGGAAACTACCCAAATGCCCATGAGTGGATTAATAAAATGTGGTATATGTATACCATGGAATACTACTCAACTACAAAAAAGAGTGGTGATCTAGCACCTCTTATATTATCCTGGATAGAGATTGAGCCCATCCTTCAAAGTGAGGTATCACAAGGATGGAAAAACATGTACCACATGTACTCGCCATTAAACTGGTACTAACTGATCAACAGCAAGGTGCTCACATGGTGGTAATACTCACCGGGTGCCCATCAGGTAGCTGGGGTGGGGGGTGGGTAAACCCACAGCTAATGGAAATGGGGCAAACTGTAAGGGAGAAGGACACGCTTGTAGCCCTGGCTTCAGTGAGACAAAATGCATTTAATATAACCAAAATGTTTGTAGCCACATAATGTCCTGAATTAAAAAAAAATAAAACAATTAAAAAAATAAATTCCAAATATTAATATATCTTTTTTTAAAAATAATAAAAATAAAATAAAATCAACGTAAATATCTGCACCGGACTGGTGAAAATCCATACAGATATTTCCCAAGACTCAGGAACAAATAAGTATCTACCAACATGGCCACAAAATTTAACTCTGAGAGAAGAGATTAGGAGAAATTTTTAGCATCTGTTTTAGTCTTTTCCAAATTTTCTCAATGAAATATATATTCCTTTTATTTTATATACAAAAAATCAATTTTCTATCCCACCCTCCCATCACACTCAAATTTGTATTGTATTATTCTGATAGCGTAAGTGTGTGACCTAGGGACTCCTATGAAGAAAGAAGTCCAATCTGGGGAGAGAAAGAAAAGAAATGGAGAGGAAAGGGATAAAGAGGGCCTAATTAAAATAAGAGGAGAAAGAAGAATAGAAAAAGATAACAACCTGAAGGAATCCTGACATTGTTTTTATAGCATCCCAGATGATAGGGAGGTCAGCACATAGTGCAACCACCCGAAATGTCAAAGTTACATACAAAAACAAAAATGAAATACCAAAAATCAACCAAAAAAAAAAAACCAAAAAAAAAAAAAAAAAAAAAAAAAAAAAAAAAAAAAAAAAAAAAAAAAAAAAAAAAAAAAAAAAAAAACAAAAAAAAAAAAAAACAGAAAAAAAAAAAAAACTAAACTAAAAACCAAAAAAAGCAGTCAAAGAACATATCTGATCTTTAACCACCTCAACTTAGTTACTCACTTATTCCAGTTCAGGAAGGTGATATCTTGTGCGAGGGGAGAGACAGATTGCCAGGCTGCCAGTCACTTAATGTTAGTTTTGACATTGTTTTAAATCTGCTAATCTAATTCCATGTCAATGGAGCTATCAAGATGTATATTTGGGGTAAATCACTCTCTGTAATATTATTACTGACATTTTCATAGTTTACATATCCTAAATAAAGCATGATATTTTGTACTTTTTATTCTGACCCAAATGACTAGCAATAGGAGTGAACATCTATTTCTCCAATTTGCAGGAATATACATTTTATCAACTTTTCTTACTACCACTCAGATGCAGACAAATCTGAGGAATCAGGGAACATTTAGCAGATTTTCTGACAACTTTCAAGAAAGAATTGTAGCATTGTGCTCTCCCATTGAAAAGTAGGGGAGCAACAGGCATTATTTCATTGGGTTTGGGAAATTAAGTGTAAATCCATATGGAAAACAATAATCAGGAATCAAAATTTTAAAATCTAGATCTTGAAATGTATTTACTTCAAATGTCCTTTATCTTATTTTTGTACTGTTTAAAAATTGTTTAAGAACCAAGAAAGGGAAAATTCTCCTTGACCCAATCAGAAAAATGAGATTATAAATTCTTCTTTCTTTCTCTTTAGCTTTTCCCCTCATTTCTCACCCAGATATTTTATCCGACTCCCTGATTTGTCATCTACATAATAAGTAATTTTAATACTTTTAAAGAAAATGATAAAACAGAAAACTACCAGTTAAAGACAATTGTCCAGTCTGGCATATTTAAATCATAGCAGAAAATGATGTCCTTTCACATAAGTAATATGTCATGCCTTTCTGACACAAATATCCTGCGGGGGTCTCTAATCAAAATATTTAATTTATAGAAAACAGATAGCTCTAGCTTTCCTATCTAGTTCTGTTTGTTATGATAAATCCGAAGCCAGAGAGATTTCCCTTAGTGAGTCTAAAAAACTAGAGAGAGAATGTAGAAAGAGAAAGAGTTAGCTATAGGAATAAATCCTGAGACACTATCATTCACTAAAAAAAGTCTGGTCAATAGCTTCAGAAAGATTATCAGTTGTTTGCCCCAAATGATATAAATCATGTGTGAAAGTAGGTTTTGTACATGTCTCAATAGGCTCTGCAGTCCAGCTGATCCTCTCGTTTCTGTGCCTACTGCAGATTGTAAATCACAGCTCTCCCTGTAGCTGGGCTTTGTGGATGAACTACCAGGCAGTTCTGGCTCTCCCTGGGGCTGTAACACTCTGCCATAAGAAGTTGGCAGTTTGATTACAGCCAAAGAAAAATACGGATAAAATAATTCACACAAAAAAGGTGATATCCACTTCAACAGTTGAAATCAATGGCTAATTACAAAACGTAAGATATCAAAAATCAAAAATGCTATAATAACACTAATGCTTGCAAGGCATGTTTCAGCTTAGGGAACACTTTTGCATAATGATATGAATAAAAGTATGAGCTTCAGAGTCAAACAGATCAGTGTCGCAAACCCATTTCTGCCACATCTTACTAGCTGTAAGTATAACTCGGAGCATTACAGTTTATGAACTTCTGTGAGACTCAGTTTTCTCATCTGTTAGAGAAATACCAAACAAAAACAAAACATCAAGACCACATGCTACTCTGAGTGTTAACTGATATGATATATGTATAGCTTTTAGCACATATTAAGATTGAAAAAAATGGAAGCATTTTTAGTACCAATTACATAACAAAAACAGTAAATTATTATGTAATTTCTTTCCATAGGAATCAATTGCATGAATAAGATTTACATGATTCTTTCAACTAAAAGAATAATGCAGGAAAGTACAGTGGAACTAACAAGCACTTTAGAAGCAGATCTAGTTATGAATCTTGGTTCTACTACTTATTTGATTATGAGCAGGTCACTTGGTCTTTTCAAGTTTCTCATGTAAAAACTGGAAATGACAATAACATTGGTGGGCTATAGCAAACATTTTGCATATGGTATATGAAGCACATGAACAAAATATCTGGTACACAGTTAGGATTATTATATGCAAAAAGTATCTTTGAACTAGAAAATTATCTTTTTGATTAGGAAACAAGGCAGTTCTTAATAACAATAATTATACCTGTTACATTATTACTATGCTTTATCTTTTCAAGCACCGTCTATCTCAAATACCTTTTAAAGCAGGCAGGGCAGTTGGTACTCAACATAAGAAATGTGGAGTTCTCTTTGACATTTTTGTACTTTATAATTGTGTGTGTGTACATGTGTGTATGTGAATGTGTTAGTATGTGAATGTATGTGTGTGGGAAAAATAAAAGTCATATTAATTGATAATTATTTTTTAATGAAGTGGGAACATTTCTAACAATGATGATGCTATTAAAGATGAAGAATGCTGAGAAGTGAAAAATGTTTTGAATCCTATGAGCCTTCAATGCCACTGCTATTCTACTTTCACGCGTTTGTCATTGAATTGCTATTGTTTGATGAGCCATTTTATCCTAAGTGGCACTATTGAAGAGATTAATGATCCAGGAGACCTGGTGAGTTAAATTAATGCTTTTAAAGTTAAAATTTATCCAGATTAATAATAATTAAATCCACAGAGTATGCTTGGCCAACACCATGGAAATTAATTGTAGCCCACTGTAAAAATAATTCACTTTGTTTACTTGAATTACTCATGAAAAGATCTTTCTTTGAACACCAACTAATGTAATTGTTTAGCACTGCAATTATTGTACAGAAATACAAGTTTAAAGATTCAAATGGAATGGAATGCTAAGTTTAAAGCATACAATTTAGGAGTCAGAATTAAAATGAATGTCCTGGATAAATGAAAAATCACATTTTAGACAATAACAGATTCTTAAAACATTCAAACCTTTTTACTAACTATTGTAGAGACTAGATAATTGGGAAGATCTTATTTATCCTCTGTCTGATCAGTGCAAGGGTAAGAGTTTCAATCTGCACAATAATTCTGAAAATATGCTTGTTTCATTTAGATTTTATCTTGTTTTATGGCTTTATCAGCACTGTCCATGCATTTATCTTAAAATATCCAAACCCAGCACCTTCAAGTTCTTTTTTTTATACTGGAAGAGAAAAGAATCAGCTTATTAAGGAAAACATCTACTATCTACCAATGCATCTCTCTCTTTCTTGATTCTCCCACTTTGATTAATTCTGTCATAATTGCATCACTTCTGCCCCTGTGTTATCTCTCCTTGATGTTCTCATCTTGACCAACTGTGTCCATTGGCATAGACCTTTGCTTCCCCTTAGCTTAAACAGACATGAATTTAAAAATGGATGGGGATGGGGGAGAGGGACATAAATAAATAGATATATTAAAATCATTAAAGCATCTTGTGCTTATGGCTAGGTTCCTTATTTTAAAGTTTATGGCTGCCTCAATAGAGGAATTATCTCCTGGTTATCTTGATACCTTCTTAGAAAAACAGCAAATACTGAGTCATATCACCAATTAAGAGCCCCTATTTTAGGGTCTTTCTTCCAAAACCTATAGTCCATCTGAAGAGCTATGTTCTGGGAATATTCTGGGTGACTTGTTGTAGGAATATTCTCATCTTCCACGTGTCTATCAACACTTACTTACAGGTGACAATCCTATCCTCAAAGCAATTATATAGTAAATGATACCCTGGAGCAAACAGATACACAGAGCAAACATCAGTCCTACAACAAGATTTATATTTGATGCTGATGTGTAGCAATGGTCATAACCAAGTGAAAATTTAAGTTTCAGATTTATTAAATACTCATTAATTTCCTAGAGCAGCACTGTGCCAACAATTAATTAGGTTGATCCATTAAACTAACCAACAAATGATGTGTGTGTGTGTGTGTGTGTGTATGTATGTGTGTATTATTCATATTCTAACCCCCTAATGAAAGCTTAATTCTTCCTGTACTTTTCCTATTCTATTTGCATGACAATATATGGAGTAGAAATGCAATAGGAAAACTTACTAATGAAAACTCTTATTCTATTTGGAAAGAATGAGGGAGAAAATAGAAAGGATTATTTTGAGAAAAAGGAAGGAGATTTGGAGTAAGAAGAGTTGAGTTTGAGCTCTCACACCATTTATTATGTATGTGATTATATATTACGCCATTTTTTTGGAACATTCAGAGATAATTGTTAGTGTCTAATCTAACATTCATCAATCGGATGCACTCTTTTAGAAGTGGTGAAGAAGTGAGGGCTTTGAAGTCACAGATAATTTGCTTTTATAAATTACATACCCCTAAACAAGTCACTTAATCCTCTAAGCCTCAGTTACCTTATCTATTAAGTGGGGAAAATGAACCTACTACTTCAGAAATTTACTTTGAAGACAAAACGAGATTAGGCACATAAGATTATGTTTGAGGAATGAGAGATCAATAAATATCTCTTATTTATTCCTTCTTCTTTTCTCATTGGAACACATTAGCATATTTTGATGATTTTGTCTTCATTAAGATCTATCATCGGGAGAGAAGAGACAAGATGGCTGAGCAGAGACATGAGCTGCCAGATCATCACAGAAAGAAGGAAAAGTTTTAGATGAAAAGGGGGATAAAAAAAGGCTCAGGTGTAATTCTGAAGGGAAAGTGCCAGAACCAACCAGAGATTCCATGGGAAGAAGTTGTGGAGCAGAATAAAAGCAGGAAGATATCAGCAGAGATCAACCCATGAGAGGCTTAGAGCCCAGTGAGAAGAGTAAGTGGGGACTTCCTTTTTCCCCCATCACGTCTCTGGCAGTCAGCAGACTCCTGAGCTGCTGGAGAGCATTTCTACCCTCACAAACCCAAAAGTGGCTGCCACTAGTCAACGGGGAGATTCTTGAGGACAAAGCACCAGGCTGCCAGCCCCCCTGGGGTTACTTCCCCTCACCACAGATCAAAGCTGAGCTGGCAGGCGCCATGTTGCTTCTCCACCCACCGTGTGCCTTTGTCCTCCCTAGGGGCTTCAGCCCCTCAGTTTTCTTTTCACTCATTTCCACACAAACATTTCCCAACTCAGGCACATACTGTAGGAACTACAGGGGCTGGTGGGTCCCAGAGGATCTGTGTGACCCCAGAGCCTGGACATTCCAGGTGGGCTGCTTTCTGGGAAAGAGGGGCAGAGACATCCAGAGTGCTAGCTTTCCTCCATCCAGACTCTTACCTTCCCCTGCTCTCCCCTGGTCATGGCTTCCAAGAAAGATGATTAAGCTAGGACTCTCAGGAGCACCTGCATATCCCCTGTTGGTGGTCTACGACACTGAAGCTTTCACAGAGAGTGAGGCTCACAACTTTCCTTTTAAAGACCTGCAGAGGACTAAAGGGTGCTTGGATGGTGAGCTCCCTTCTCACTGGCCCTCTCTTGTGCTGCTTGCCCGGCTACTCCATCAGAGCAGGGCACACGCCAAAGTACAATGGCATCACACCTGCTTGAGCATCCCTAGACAACGTGGGACCAGAACACTTCTCCCTGGAACAGCAAAGGATTGATTGTCATGGATCTGAGGACAGACCTGCAGTCCAAATTCTGTACCCTCAGGACTCAATCAGGTTGCTCAGAGGCATGGCGGGGAGATTTGTGAACTAATCTCTGGAGATGAGGGAGTCCTCATGGGCAGAACTGAAAAGAGATTGCAGCGTGGCTCCCAGGAAAGTGCACTCGTGGAGTGCCCCACTCCCCACAGGAAAGCCACACTCTCAGCACAGAGCAGGATCCTGGACAGGGAAGCTCCTAGCCTGCAGTGACATTGCAGAACTCAGCTAATTTGAGCTCCTGCCTGCTGGCAGACCTCAGAGACAGACCACAGAGCAGAGGAGTGGGGATAAAAGTGAAATCTGCTCCTGACAGCTATACTGTGAATCTCTGATGGTCCCACTCCCAAAAGCAGACTTTCTGGCTTGGTGGGGCCACTTCAGCCCATCCCTGATGGCTTTCTCCAGAAGGGGGCCTTTGACCCCTGCTAAGGCAGCTCCCTTACTAGATTTCGTGTAGCTTAAGTACAAGTTCACCCAACCCAGCCCCACCCAACCTCACTTCCCCACCCACCTCTCATGTGGTGAAGAATAAGAACTCACCTGGAAGCTCCAGGGCCCCACTCACTGCCTGGGGCATATGCATGCTTCTCATTAGGGGCTAGAGCTGGTCACAGGTCCCCAAAACAACACTGCAGCTGGTACTTTCCAGCAAGCACCACCTACTGGCAGGGAGGACAACATGTATGGACCTTTACAACATTTACTGACTCAATCATACAGAGTGTGGTTGATTCTTACCCACAAGCACCACCTACTGTCTCACAGATTAAACTGGGTGACCCAATATAATTCACACCATTAAAAAAACCATAGGGCTTGGGAAAGAGAAAGGATTTCAAAGAGCTCCATCCTCCTTCATCAACAAGGTACAGAGAATATGCTCACACACATAGCTCACCACCACACAGCTTGCAAACAACTAGCAACTGAGAAAACGACCACACTAAGGACACCTATAACCAAAGCATCCATACAGAACTTATAACTCCATCAAAGTATCCACAAGCAAAGCCAAAGGTTCTTACCTAACACAGGCTACAGGCACACCTTTATGAGTAGGGGCAGGAAGTCTCATCTAAACAAAAGAAAATCCCAAACCAAGAAGCAACAGCTACTCCAGATGAGAAGGAATTAGTGCAAGAACTTGAGAGTATGAAAAATCAGAGTGAAACAACACCCCCAAAGTGGAACTCTGACTCTCTACCAATGGATCCTAACCAAAATGAAAATACTGAACTGACAGATAAAGAATTCTAAATATGAATTTTAAGGAATCTCAATGAAATCCAAGAGAAAATGGAAAACCCACTCAAAGAAACCAGAAAAACAATTCAGGAAATGAATGAAAAATTTACTAAAGAGATGATGTATTAAAAAAAATATAGAACATCTAGAAATGAAAAATTCATTTAAGGAAATACAAAACACAGTGGGAAGCTTTAAGAATAGACTAGATCAGGCAGAAGGAAGAATTTCAGAGCTGGAATATAATAGATAATTCTTTCAAATTAACTCAGTCAGTCAAAGCAAAAAAAGAATTAAGAGGAAAGAACAAAGACTATAAGAAATATGGAATTATGTAAAACACCCAAATATAAGAATCATAGGCATCCCTGGCAGCGAAGAAGAAAACGTACAAGGGCTGGAAAACCTATTTGAGGAAATAATTGAGGAAAACTTCCCTGGTCTAGCTAGAGATTTACACATCCAGGCACAAGAAGCTCAATGAACACCTGGGAGATTCATTGCAAAGAGGCAATCATGAAGACATATATTCATCAAATTGGTCAAAGTCAACACTAAGGAGGAACTCCTGTGAGCTGTGAGGCAAAAACATCAAGTAACTTAAAAAGAAAATGCATCAGGCTTGAATACTAAGTTTCTATGGTATGTATCAGATTAGGAAATAAATCAAAATCTATAATGGTTAGGTAGATGACGTCACATAATCTCTAACAATAGAGGGTGACGTGATCTATAACAAATTATAGACTCATTACTAAAAGTTGGATGGAAGCAGGACTACAAAAGATTCCCTAATTTAATTTGTCAATATGCCATAGATTCAAATTTGTTAAGAAGGAAGGTATGTTTTTATGCAGTAATGGAACTTGCCAAGAGTTTGGGTCTTTTACAGTTCTTGATGTGTTCTGTTTTCTCTCTTTCATTGCTAATAAAATACAATTTCATCTTTTTTCCTAAGGAAAGTGCAGGTTAAAGCTGGCATTATTGCTGAGAGAATTTTTAAATATTGAAATTAAGCTTAGCTATAGTTTGCATAACAGTCTCAGATGCATGGAATATCTCATGCAAAGGAACCTAATTTCTTTAAATAAAGGAGAAATCAGAACATAAGCATAAATTACAATGTGTCAGGCAGTGTTGTATCTATAATTAGCCCAGGTATTAAACGTCTTTCTTAAGATAAAAGCACACAGATTCTTAGGTCATTTATACTAACCATCTGTTTGCTTAGTACTTATTATAGTTCTCTAGATTTTGTATAATTAGTGGTGCTAGTTTTACCTTTCAGGGGATTTGCTTACTTTTGACTACAAGGTAAAAATCATTCAATTAAGTAACGTCTATTGAGTGTTTACTATGTGCAACATATCAATTACATATAATAGAATTAAAATGGGGTTAGTTTTGTTCTAATTTTACAATTCTGCCTCTAGGATAAGCAAAGACATCAAAGAACTGGAGTGATGTAAAAATGGCTAACTTTCCTTGTAGCCTTTTAAAAAAACTTGGTAATCATTTTTTAATAACTTAGGAGAATTTCTAAATAAAGACAAGAAAAAAAGAGGAACAAAGAAGTACATAAAAAAGCAAGGCAAGCCAGGCAAGGCTCATTCAATGTCTAGTATATGCCAGTCATTGAACTACATGTTTTCATAAATGTTATCTCCTTCAATCCTCCCAAGAGCAGTTTGATGTAATTATAATTGCTCTATTTTATAGCTATGGACACTTGGATTTAGCAAGGTTAAATGACTTAGGCAAAGGGCTGATAAGTAACCCAAATGGGATTCAGGTGTTCAGATAGTGAAGCCATTTTTTTCCCATAAACTGAGATAAGATACATGACTCCTTTTAATGCTCTCCAGTTCCTGATTCTACAATGAAATTTGACATACATTAACTGGACTGGAAAAATAATGTCGCATTATTTAGCAGCAATAATAACACTGGGTTAATGGTTTTTCTGCTAAGAGTCAGATAAAGCACAAGATTTTCCCTGTACTCTAGCCTGACCAGACTATGCCTCTGGCATATGGTAGTCTTTCTATAATGTCACTGGAATGAATGAGTCTCAGGACTTTAATTCCTCTGTACCTTTATCTATGCTGGTACCCTTTTTCTCTTGTGTATTTCCTTGTGAAATCCCCTTCATCTCAAAGACGTATTCTTCAAAGTCCAATTCATATACTATCTCTTCAGTGAAGGACTTTGGAAGCTTCTAGTCAGAATAATATATTTCTTCTCCTTTGTTTATTTCTATGGAAGGCAACATCTAAGATGGCTCTCAGTGATTCTCAGGTCCTGATATTTTTGTTCTTGTGTAATCCCTTCCCCTTGACTGTGGGTTGGACCTAGGACTTGCTTCAAATGACTATACTATAACAAAAGTGGAAGGATGTCACCTCTGAGATTAGGTTACAAAAATATTATGCTTTCTATCTTGCTAGCCACTGTCCATGCTTTCTCTTAGAGCCCTCACTCTAGAGGAAACAAAATGATGTGCTGTGAATAGTCCTATAGAGAAGGCAACATGGGAAGAAACTGATATCTCCAACCACCAGCAAGCAAAAACTCTATAGCCTGGAACACACGAGTGAGCACAAACATGTGAGTGAGCCAGGAAGTGGCTCCTCCCCAGTTAATTTTTTAAAAATGACTGTAGTCCTAACAGATTGTAGGCTTGATTGCAGGCTTGTGAGAGCACCTGAGCCAGAGAAGCCAGCTTATTCCTGCCTGGATTCCTGATTCACAGAAACTGTGAGATAATAAATGTTGTTTTTGTAAGCCACTAAATTTTGGGATAAATTCTTACACAGCAATAACTAACTAATATGATCTCTATGTCACTACTACCAAAAGTACTAACTTGCCTGATACTGTTAGGGTCATGCATAGGATTTGGGGAATTTGATTGATGTGGGCAGAAACTCTTTCTGGACCACACTGAATACTTAATATCTAGCACACAGCCAGGAGAAAGTAATGCTAGCCCCATCCTAGCATCACATGCCTAGAAAGGAAAGAAATCTACCAGTATTTATTATACAGATGTAGTAACCTATGGGGGTCAGTCAACTAAGAGGTGTTGTCCTAAGATGAGTAAAGGGAAGTTGGAAGGAAATAATCAAATGATCTTGCTAGAGAAAATACACATTGATATATACTTGGTGAACAAAAAGGAGTCTCCCTTGAAATGATGAATTACACTATTCTGAATTTATTATCCATATGGGAAAATATTGGTTCTTTACTCCACAGCTAACTTACATTCTTCCACTCAATTGAGGTTTTAGTTAATGTTTTTTGTTTCCGCAGTACCAAACATAGTAGCTGAGACATGCAAGGCACATAATATATATTTTCTTAAATAAATATATTAGCAAAAGTTTTCAATCTGAGATCTACTCATCTGATGAGCTTTTGAAAATTTAATCTCCATACCCATAAGGCTTGACACACTTTTCAGCCCATAGTAGATTCTCAATAAATAATCATAGACTGAATTAATTAATGATGTTATGACATGGACAGCCTGGATTTAGATGCAGTTGCTGAAACTGATATAAATGTGATTGTTTGAGACCATGTTTCTCATCTTTAAAACAATATAGTAAAATCAGAAGAAATTTATTATGTTACCTAAATAATTCTGAAAGCCTGTGGTCCCATAACTTCTACAGAACTTAGAAAACTATGGTTACTACAACACCTCTTTGCTGAGCTCATGCATTATCTCTCTCTCTTTTTTCCAAAAAAGCGCTTTTTAAAAGCATGATCATTTTTTATCTCTTGAAGGCAATATGTCTAAATTTAGTAGAATGTCCCATTCAGTGTAGGTGCATGTGTATGTGTGATATATGCATTTGTTAATGAATGAGTGCATGTGTGTATTTTTTTCTTAAAAGCACAATAGTCACAAAGAAAATAATATACCCAGGAATATACTTAACCAAGGAGGTGAAAGATCTTTACAAAAAGAACTAGGAAACACTGAGGAAAGAAATCACAGATGACACATACAAATGGAAAAACATCATGCTCATGGATCAGTAGAATCAATATTATTAAAATGTCCATACTACCCAAAATGATGCAATGCAATTCCCACCAAAATACCAATGTAATATCCCACAGATCTAGAAAAAATAATTCTATGCTTCATTTGGAACCAGAAAAGAGCCCAAATAGCCAAAGCAATCTTAATCAAAAAGAACAAATCTGGAGGCATGACATTACCAGACTTCAAACTATACTACAAGGCTATAGTAACCAAAACAGCATGATATTGGCACAAAAATAGAGGCATAGAACAATAGAACAGAACAGAGAATCCACATAAAAAACCATCCACATACAGCCAACTGATCTTTGACAAAGCGGACAACAATATACACTAGGGAAAAGAAACCCTATTCAATAAATGGTGCTAGGAAAATTGGATAGCCACATGCAGCCTCTACTTCCTCTCCTTGGCCCACAGCTGCCAAGTTAGATGACTGAGCTGGGGCTCTCAGGAGCTGCTTTTTCCCCCTCTGTTGGTGAATCCACCACACCAAGGCTTCCATAAAGAGTAGGGCTCAAACCCCTTTCCTTTTAAACACCTGCAGCAAAATAAGGGATGCTCAGACTGTGATCCATATCTCTCACCACTCATAAACATTAATTCGATATGGACAGAAGACTTAAATATAGGGCATGAAACCATAGAATGCCAGAAGAATATGTTGGAAAAACTCTTCTAGATATTGCCCTAGTCAAAGAATTTATGAAGAAGACCCCAATGGCAATCACAAGAACATTAAAAATAAATGAATGGACTTGGTTAAATTAAAAAGCTTCTGCACAGCTAAGGAAATAATTAATAGAGCAAATAGACAACCTACAGAATGGGAGAAAATATTTGCAAGCTACACATCTAATAAAGGGCTACTAATATCCAGAATCTACAAAAGCTCAAGCAAATCAGTAAGAAAAAAAAAATCCCATTAAAGAGTTAGCAAAAGACATGAACATAAGCTTTTCAAAAGATGTTAGACAAATGGTCAATAAACATATGAAAAAATGCTCATTACTAATTGTCAGGAAAATGCAAATTATTAATAAAACCACAATGAGATATCACCTTACCCACTTTTTTTTTTTTTCACAGCTGAATTGTGTTCACTTCACAAAGAGACAGGAACAGTTCACAAAGAACCCAGGAATGGCCCAAGTGTCAGACAGCAGCAAGGGTAGTGTTGATGTTGTGAATGCAGACTGCCCAGCCCGCAAAGTCCCTGTGGTTTGTTCACAATTCCGGGGAAAAGAGCCCTGTGGGCAGCAACAAGACAGATGGGCCGGGCTGCCTCTGCCCAGCCCTGGTGGTGGCCAGGCCTGGGGCCCGGGTCCCCAGCGGCTGCTTCAGGGGCCGTCTACCTGGGCTCCCCTGCTCATCCGGCAGCTCACGTGGGCCACAGCCCTCGGCTACTGGAACAGCAGGCCCTGGGGCTGTGAGTCCACTGGAGCCCTGGCGACACCCACGGCAGGACTGTCTCAGAAACACGCTGTGAAGAGTCCCCAGTGAGGGGAAGTCACGGGCCCACGGAGGACTCCTTCTGCATGCTGGCCCCTGCCTGTGGCCAGGAGTTGAACACCAGTGCAACCCGCGGCGGCATCACCAGGCTGGGTGAGGCTGATGCAGCCAGGGAGGGGAGAGCAGGCACAGCTGATGCCGCCCTCGGTCACTGGGGCAGAGCAGCACTATGGAGGAAGGGTCCATGGCTTTCAGAGGAACAGTGACCAGGCCCTGCTGTGCCTGGGCCTTCAGCACAAAGGCGAGATTGGTGGTCCTGGAGGAGGATGTGGCCTCCAGCACCAGCTACGTACGGCATGGACGAGGCTGTTCAGGCGGCATCATTAAAAACTAGGTCAGAATGGTTGCGGTGATGTGTGACCTCACAGGCAGAAGGGCAGTGACAGGTAAGCAGCAACTAGGGGACACATCTAGGGTCAGGGAACAGAAGCTACCAAGAACAGAAGGCTGAACGGAAGTGCCCAGGGGTCCAGACGCCGCAGGAGGCCCCGGCAAGGACTGACAGCTCTGCGTCTTCACACTGGAGAGATGCTGAGTGCTGTGTCGTCGATGTCACCGAGGGTATCAAACCACAGCGGGAAGCTTCTCAGCCCCCGAGGGGAGAGACCCGTGGAGTAACAAAGATGGGCTTTTATTAAAAAGTCCAGAAACAATAGATGCTGGTGTGGATGCAGAGAGAAAGGAATGCTTATACACTGTTGGTGGGATTACAAATTAATATAACCTCTACGGAAAACAGTATGGAGATTTCTCAAAAAACTAAAAGTAGACCTACCATTTGATCCAGCAATCCTACTACTGGGTGTTTACCCAAAGAAAAGAAGTAATTTTATCAAAAAGACACCTGCACTTGAATGTTTATTGCAACACAATTCACAATTGCAAAGATGTAGAATCAATCCAAGTGCCCATCAATTCTTGAGCAAATTAACAACATGTGGTGTATGTATACTACAGAATACTACTCAGCCATGAAGAAGGATGAATTAAGCCTTTTGCAACAATTTGGATGGAACTGGAGATCATCACCCTAAGTGAAGAATCTAAAGCATGGAAAAACAAACACCACATGTACTCTCTATTAAATTGGCACTAATCGATGAGCATACATATGCACAGAGGGAAGTAAAACTCAGTGGAAATCAAGCAGGGTTGGGGGAAAAGGGGATGGGCAAAAACCTACCTAACAGATACAATGAACACTATCTGGGTGATGGGCACAGTTATAACCCTAATTCAAGCATAACAAAAGCAATCCATGTAACCAAAAGCATTTATACACCCATAATATTTTGAAATAATAAAAAAGAAAAAAATAAATGATAATAATAAGTAAAATCTAAGAAGAAAATTAACAAATATTAAATTTTAAATAGAAAACAAAAAAATCATCCAATTTTTTTGACTATAAAATGGATATAGCACTGTCTGTTCCACATGGATTTTTAAGGATTAAATTATGTAATAAACATAAAACTTCATAAGATTGATAGAAAGTGATCATTATGAACTCACCACCTCTTCTACCAAGGATTTAATGAAAATAAACTTCTGTCTTTTATTCTGTATGTGCTAATGAAACTCTAAAAATCAAATATTCATAATGTTTTAGGAAACAATCAAAGTGGACAAATTAATCATTATGTATCTATATGGTAGAATAGTAAATCTTTAAAATCATGTTTCTGAGGAATATTTATAGGCATAGGAAATATTTACTCTGAAATATCAATCAGATTAGCTACAATGCAATTTGCATTATATGATAACATTGTATAAAATATGTGCATATAAAATAGATATACATTTATATATTATATGTAATATGTGCACATATAATTTGCACATATTGTATTAATACCTATCTGTATATACATATAAACATAAATATACACATGTATATATGTGTATATATACTATAAATAAATCTATTCACATATATTCATATGTATATAAGAGTACTAGGAAAGCACTTACCCAGATGCCACAATGTCTGAGTGGTATAATTATACATGAATTATTTTTTCTATGCATTTGTTATAGTTCTCATTCGGTATTGACCATACACCATGTTTATACTGGGGGAAAAAGTCAACATTTGCAAATTAAATTTAGATGAGACAAGTCTCGGTGTGGCAACAAGAGCCAGAGTTCTCTGGATGTGGGACCTAAACCATGCCCAATACAAAGTCTGTTTAGCGTAGAAAATTTTCACTACGCCAAGGGGCCCAAGGACTACCAGGTAGAATAATGCCAGCTTACCCACTGTGTAGACACACTCCGAGGAGAGGTTGGTTGCGTGTTTAGACTATGTTAAATGGTTGGTTGTATGTGTTCCTTCACCTTCTCTTGTATCTCTATAACCTAAAATGCCACCACCACTGAAAGAGTAAAGAAGATACCTAACAAGTATGTCTGTTACGGAGGGAAATTACACATTCATTCAGGATACTGAGATGCCTCTAATTCCATAGTCTTGGCTTAATATATATTACGTATCTATTTCTGTTTATTTTTAGATCTTATCTCTCTGAGATCTTATCTTTAATCTTCATCACATTTGTTCTAAAGATAGTTTTTCCCTCTTATCTTCTAAAACCCAAAAGATTTAAACAGATTCTTCTACGTACTATCAGCCATCGTGAATATTGAATGTACCAGAAAAAGGTAGCATGTAATTTAATCTCAGATTACTAAATAAAAGAAAGAAATAAAGTAAGAAACAAAGAAACTAAAAAAAAATAAATTCAAAATTTTTAAAAAGATAATGAAGAATTTTGGATATGCTAAAATTCAATTTTCTATAGAAGTTTCTTTTATTTAATGCCATTTTTACTGATGCAAAACTACATATCTTGGAACTATCATTATAAATTCTGATGCACTTATATAAATAATGTCTCTAATGTTCCTACTTTTGTACCCAAAGAGCCTCACATATATATAATCATATTAGAATAAAATTGCATTAATGATAGTAATAGAGGATATTTAATTATAGTTAATTATGGCTTCTATAAATAACATACACAGGATCTGTTCTGGATTATAAGGGCTGAATTGCCTTTTATAGAAGTATCCATTTATTTAATGAAGTCTGAGAATGACAATTATGTTCAGGTTACTGCTTTAAACACTGGATACACCTCAGTGAACAAGGTAAAGTTCCTGCCAACAGGGGGCCCACATTCTCGTGGGAGAAGACTGACAATAATCGTTGAGACAGAAAAATCACATGAGCTAGAAATGGGTATTTTGTAGAAAGAAAATAGAGAATTGGGGTAAAGAGAAGTCAACAATGGACATTACATTAGCTAGGCTGTAGAAGGAGGTCTTTGTGAGGATATGAAATTGAGGCCTGAATGATGTGGGTAAGACAGGGATGCCAAGATCTCAGAGAAGGCATCCTAGGCAGAAAAAAAAAAGCATGTGCAACAATCTTAAATAGGGAATGAATTTGGGATATGGGAAGGGTTGAAAGACGGGCATCGTAGTTGAACTTAGCTGAGAGTTAATGTGTTGCAGGCAACAAGGTCAGAGAAGGTGGCGGGGCCCTGTTTGTACAGATATTTGCTGAGGCCACCATGTGGTGTTTGGATTTTGTCTTAATAGCAACAAGGACTGACTGGGAAATGGGGAGGGAGGAGATACTACAAAGACAATTATAATGGTCTTACTTAGGCTTCAGGAAAATCCTCTCAGCTGTTTTGAGGAAAAAAAACTATAAGAGGATGAGCATGGGCATACAGCATCCAGCTTAAATCTCTGACGTTTGAATATGTTCGAATTTAAAAGTAAAGGTTAAAAGGTATATGATATTCATTGCCCACAAATGTTAAAGCATTTAAAAAAATTTAGTTGTATTTTATTCTTATTGTGACTTTCAGTGTTGACTAATAGTGTTTACAGAGAATATACATGTACCATCATCAAACAGAATTCCTGATAGAGCAGAATGAATTGCATTGTAACACATAAAGCATTTAATTCCCATCAATATATAGCTGTACAAGCTGAAGTCAGATAACTCAAACCACTTAGTTCAGGGAACCTTCTAGAACCAGTTACAAGGAGAAATGTAACTAGAACACAGGCCTCCTGTCAGCCTAATGATCTTTCCTTGTACTATACCATACTATCCGTGATTAGAAATAGCTCAGAGGCTCTTTCTAAATAAAACAATATCTGATTCTAACCTTTTTATTACACTGTGTTTCCAATTAAAGATCTATAGTTGTTCTTCCTGACAATTATACATCTTTAAATATTTCCTGTGGCTTAGAACATCTTCTCAGAGTGAAGCCTTCAGATTTCTTTAGCAACTTTTTCTTATGAAGAATAAGAACTAGGCAAACAGAGCCTTTTTCCAGAGCAGTGGCTCATCTGTGTTCTTCGGATACGTGAATGGTCCCTGGATACAACAGATTCTTTCAGCAGAAGGTGGGCTCCTCTTAACCTCTGCGACCTAGGACCCTAACTCCCTCCTGAAGGAATATCAACACACAATTTCCTTGTTTTTTTCTTAGACTCCCCCACTGCAGATTGCACTCGTTAACAAACCACTATCAGTTCTACATTATATTTAAGAGAAAGCATGCTACCTGTTATTAATTGTTCAATACAAAGGCACCAGCAGCTGCGGTTATGTTCCTATGGGGAATACAATTATTTAAAAAAATATTTTAGAAGTAAAATACCCTATTGCTAATTGAAGTTGGAAACAATAGGCTGGAAAATGTTAGGGCTTCATCACTAACCTGGGATAGATACTAAAGGTCCAAACCCAGGTTTAGGTGTCATAATTAGGCCCTGCCTACCCAGCTGAACACTATCCAAGGGAAAGTGTAACAGCCGATGGTAACTCAGCATATCAGGAGACATCATAGAGATTTAATGGATAGTGTAGTTATGTTCCAGCAGGTGGAAAGGGCTCATCCCTGAGTACATGTGTTTACAAATGCAAGATGACGGGACCAACGATATCTATAAAAAGGAAATGGAGTTTAACTACAGGCTTGGGTTTTAGAGCTGAAAACAACATCTTTGGAGAAGACAGAAAAGGGAAGGATAGATGTATGTCACAATATCTGGGCCCATTTATCAGAAGTCCACTGGGCAGGAGCCTGGCTTAGGAAATGAAGACAGAGGTCTAGCTATTTAAACTGGATGTCAATCTAAAATGTTGAAACTCAGTCTCTTCCACACAGAGTTTGGGTTGGTCCTGGAATTGGGACCATCAAGATTGAGATAGGAGTTATGCAAAGGAAGAAAGCAGAAACAGCTTGACTTAACACAGAAGTTCAATCACCTTTCCAAAAATACATGTACTGTTACGCTCTGTGTGCAAATAAATTTTCCCTTATAATATTAATAGTATTTTATATTCAGCAAGTGAGATGACAATTGAAAACACAATGATTGTAATTTCTTTTGCAAATTTAATTAACTGTCCTCTTCTTGGTCTACCCACATTAATTTGGTCTTCTACAATAATATATTCACTAAAATCCAGTCTGCAATTACAAAATATTCATTCATTTGAATTTAAATGTAGTTGGCAGGTTAGTTAAGGTAAAATAAAATGATAGTTTCAAAGGTGACTATTATAGCCTTGGGATTGAGGATTTGGGAGAATAGCCTTGTACTGCTTTTTAGCCAGACTGAGCAATTCATTTAAATATATCCATCTTCATTTCTTCATCTTTCAAATGTTACAATGAATGATGAGATTTCTTGTTCTTCCTGCAGTAATGTTCTCTATTCCTATGACCCTATAAAGAAAAAAATCTACTTGTATTTACAGTGTTTTCTGGATCATGAAGACACTCTTTAACAGTCTCTATCTTCTCTTCAGGGGGTTAGCTTCATCTGTTCCTCCTTTATAGCCTCTCTGACTATAGGAAAATAAATAACATTCTCTACACCTACTAAGAATATTCATACCTCCATAATTTCGCATATGTGGTCCCCTGTGCCTGCCAAGTCTGTCCGCATTTCATCAATCTTAGACGATACTTGTTTATTTTTTCAGACTCAGTTTTAGGTTCGACACCATGTGAAAACATTTTCAGAAATTTGCTACCGCCAGGGTTAAGTTTAATGCTCCTCTTTTGCTTTCAAAAAAATATCTTAAGCCTTCCAACATAACAGTAAGTGCCATAAATGATTGTTTTGTTGACCATGTACCCAACAAACTGGGAGCACCTAGCACAGGACACAATACATGAAAGGATTGCAGTAAATGTATCTTGGATGAATTAACTAATGGTTTGACAGAGGACAAATTGTTATACACTAGTTAGTTATGTGACTTGAACAAGATACATAATCTAAAGCTTCAGTTTTCTCATCTGTATAGTAGAACTACACAGTCATCTGGTTATTTCAAAAATAAATAGTGACAATGGATATAAACCATTTAGTACAAAGTTAGCACATTATAAATGCTCAGTGAAGAGTGGCTGCTGTTATTTGATAGGTTTTCTTAATACCCCTATCTGAATTTGTGGGATTTGGTTGCTACGTTAAAGTAGTTCAGTAATTTACTGACATAGCAATGTGTATAGTTGAAGAGTATGCATGTGTGTATGAGAAACTACATGTGTGATATAAAACATGAAATATATTTTATACACTTGAAAAAAAAATCACTGTCCCCAGAGAAATGTAATTCAATTGTTTCTGCTTTATCAGTTTCAAGGCGGTGACTCCCTCCAACTTTATCTAGCCTAGGAAGACTTTTTATTCTCTTTCAATAAAGGAGATAACCAGACAGCACACCAAACCTCCCTCCAACTGTGGCTGTTTTGAGCTATTGGCCAGCCAGGACAATGGAGGTGGGGTCCCCAAGATAACAGAATAGACCCAGAAACCTCAACATAAAAAGCTGGCTTAATAGGAGCCCATGTATCCTAAATGCATTTGATTATTGTGTTTCT